>JAIPRL010000021.1:77230-200347 GCA_025469235.1 Pemphigus obesinymphae
AGAAATTTCCACTGAAGACATCATTCAACGGTTTGCTAAAATGAAAAAGAGACATACCGATTTAATTTTGTAGAAAATGACAGTTGTTTAATAAATGTGTTACTATAGTCACAAAAAATTGTTTTTGGTTTTTTTTTTTTTTTTTAATACAAGAGCACACAGGAACGTATAATAAAAGTAACTTATGGAGAATTTGGACTAATCCAAAAAAATAAATCGCACTCCCCAAGATAAGGTCCCAAATACGTGTCTGCCGGAGTGGTGAATTTACATTTAATATTTTATCACACATTATTTCCCCAGGCCCTATGTTTTTATAATATCGGAAGAAACTATTTTTATAATTTTTAAATTTATTTTTATAGTTTTATAAGAACTACACAATACGATCTATTTTTCGTTGCTTTTTTTCCTTATCGGTTTTTTCCTAGAGCCCATGTGTGAGGTTAGGGTTTTTCGTCTATATAGATATATTATGTTTGTGTATGTATGCGAGTTGGTGATTGTTTTTCAATTTGTGCATGTACACATGTTTCAGTTTGTGCGTGTATACGTATTTATGTGTTCAAAATGCCGTGTTACTTGTGTACAAACGACGGTCGTGTGTATAATTTCGCGCTTTTGTTTCACGACGTTTTTGTTCGTTATTACACTCGGTGCGTACGTGTACGGCGTAACGAACTCGGATAATTAAACGGCTCGTCGTAGTAATTATTGTCCCTATTATGAGCGGCACGACGTTATAAGTCAAGTCCCATTCGACCGTGCGCGAGTGTGTATATTATCATAATAATAATATTGTTTGGCTGGGGAAAAAAGCAAAATAAATTATATTGCATCTGCTGTTACAAAAGTAATTTTTTTTTTTTTTTTTGGTAAATAATAAATTAAGCATCATAAAAAAGTCAATTAATATAATCAAAATATGGCGAAAAAGTGTCTATCATAGCTTTGAAGAGCCCAGGGGTGGTGAATTTTTCGGTTCAAGTGCCAATATAACAGTTTCAAAAGAAATTTCACACGTCAGATATGGTTTATTCAATAAGTAGACACTGAAAATTGAAGTTTTTTCCCAAGGCATACGTATAAGTGTAATCATACTGGACACTTTAGTATTGTCAATCTATATTTGGGGATAAGGTACATCGATCGTTTATAGTTCACAAATAGGGAGACATCAGAGTATTTAGTGACATAATAACATAACTCATATTGGAACATGACCCTTAAATTGATACATAAATAAAAGTAATCGTACAAGTGTTACAGTTGTGTGATACTGAACTATAAATGGTTTACTTTTTTAGAACAATTTTACTTACGATTCAAAATAATTTTGTTTGATAAAAATTATACAAAGATCGAGTTTTTCATATAACTATTTACCTAGTACTTAATATAATTTATAGTTTAAAATCATTAAATTTATTGCGAGTATTCCTACACATGGATATAGTTAAATTGCCTATATAACGCTTCGTCGTAATTTCATATAAATATTATAATGATAATGATTTTTACGAATCGTGGATAAAAGACTTTAATATCTAGTCCAACTACTTATAATTCAAAAATGATTGGTCATTGAAAAAATATATTACAATATACAGTTTTAAAAATCCAAATACATGTATTTCTAAGTTATTATCTGTACGTAGAAATATACTTATAGTTTTGTTATCACGACTATTTTAGTATATGGTTTTTATCAATTTATACTAAGATATTTCTAAATGTTTTATTGTGTTTATAATAATAACTTTGGGAATAATTATAATAATTACTATATGTATATAAAATACAACTATGGTTGTAATAATCACTATTGTATTTAATGGTTGTTGCAGTAGGTACATTGTAAGTATCTAATTAAAAACATTATTTTGAGTTTAAATTGCAGTTTTTGAAATTTTGTTTAAAAATATCAAACTATTTATTTAAAATTTCTAGAGATGTAAAATTTACGTAAACTTCGGTAAATCGATATATTTTTTTATATCATATATATATTTTTTACAAAGCGAATTTCGCAAATACATTTTCTATGTTATTTTATAATATTATTAATCATCGTTTTTTTTACAATTATTCAATAATTTATATGTTTAACATCAAAAAATCTTAAATTTATTTTAATCGGTTATACTATATACTTCTAAAATTTTTCACAAAAAATGGACATTATATTCCTTTTAGTATTATTTATTATATTACACACTTTATTAGGCTAATTAAAATTATAACACTAGTAGAAACATTTAAAATGAAGGGCGACTCCATTTTAAGTAGGTGCGGTAAAAAAACATCGGTAAAAGTCATGTATTATAGATGTCAGGTGAGTTGATTTTACGGGTAAATGTAAACTACCCGTAAAATCAATCCACCTGAAATTTCTAATAAAGCTATCCATTAAATTTCATTTAAAATTATAAGAGCCACAAAATGATTTTTAAACATGTATACCTACCACTTTATACAATATAGGTAATATACCTATACTTTAAACGTGGGATTATTTGAACGAAAAATCAAAATAAAGTATCTATAGTGAAAATTAGATTAAATACAAAATTATTATTTTTATTTAAATATAACTGACCCTTCATACTAAATGATATTAAACTGAAAATACCGGTTATTAAAATTATAAGGAAAAGTCTATACATAAAGGTTGTAGGAGCTGATTTTCAAAATTTAAATATTTATTTCGATAGTTTCAACGAAAAAACAAAATGTCAAAATAACGATTTTTATATGTATAGATAATAATCTCCTTTAGTTTTAGTCTGAAATATCTTCAGAAAAAGATTTTATTGGAAATACAAAAATCAATTTGTATAGATATGATTTATATTGGTAGTAATCATTTTAGAATCGTAGTAATTGCGATAATCTTACAGTACTAAAAAATCTATGCATTTATTGAACTATGTTTTGTAGAAAATGATTAAATTTTAATTCTATTTGTTGGTTTTACGAAAAAATCTTTTGAAAGGTTGTGGTTTTCGATTAAAATAAATGTTAATTTTTAACGTATTATTTTAGTTCATTTTTTGGGTTATAATACATTATAATGTAGGTAGAGGTATACGTACACAACCGGATGTCCCGCGAAGATTTATTAATTTAAAATGGATGGGGTAGTGGAATCTGAATTTCCATACTACATTAAATTAGTTAACCCCGCGGGATACTATCTATATAAATATATATATATATATATATATATATTTATTGATATAATCAATTTAGCCTATAAAAATAGTAGTGGAATATGCAAAAATAAGCTTTTCGTTTTACGCCCTTCTATTCATATTTGCGATATGCGATTTATTATCGTCAATATATTATTCATGAAATTATTATCAGCTTATAAGCTTTATGATAAAAACTCCAATGGCAATATAATATAAAAGTTGAAAATAAAACCTTTGAAAAATTTTATGCTGTGTACTTTATACAATATAGCTTATTGGTCATTTTTTTAGGTTAGACTTCAGATTTTTAATATATATATAAGTGTTACCCAACCATATATTATTGCATTTTCATTTCAAAATCTATAGAGTATAATATCTTAAAAGCTTACATGTATCCACTTAAAATGATATATTTTAGTTTATTATATTTTGAGGATATTGTTGAAGTATATTAATGTATATATTATATATTAATAATAATTTACATTAAGAGAATTCACTAAATTTCAAAAATTATTTTTGGCTAATTTAAATATTATAGGTGTTTATAAATTTAAAAAAAATGTACCAAATTCGAGACGTGATATGTTAATTAAATAATTATATTTAGCATTGGAAATAAATAAATTTTGATTTTTTTTATTCGCCCATTCGCCACTTTATATGGTTAAATAAAATATTTAAAAAAAAAAATCATTATATTATCCTATCACTTGGATTTATAATTGTATAAATGTATTTTATTATTTTTTGGTATACCTACCTATATTATAGACTATATAATTTATAGTAATACCGAAAAATAGATCGAACTAGTTTTTTTCGGTATTATTTTGGACATCAGAAAATACGAGATGAGAACACCAAAGAATAATAAGAAGGCAACGTTATCTCCGGACACCAGACACGACGTCTTTCGGAATGACTATACGACATTTATTCGGACCCCGTTGGACTTATACTTGCGTGTAGTTTCCAATCATATACATATTTCATCACAGCCACGATTTTTTTTCATCATTTTTCCAGATAAAAAGCAAATAAAACATTGGTTATCTATTTCACAATACTTTGCATGACGAACGTTCGTTATGGCGGTGAGGTTTAAACGAGACAAATCGATATTATACGTATACCTACTTTATATAATTTTCTAAACGCGAGAGGAAATAACGTAAATAATTCTCGTAACGAAAATTAAATCGGATAGTGGCGAGAAACGAGCGGTAAATCAAACTTGGTCTGATCGTTAACGTCTTCATAGGTTGGGTGTGTATTGTGCATGTTTTTGTGTGTTTACACTGTACATATACATGTGTGTGTGTGTGTGTGTACCTGATTTTGTGTATTCGTCGTAATTGAAATTGGGAGGGAGGATGTCGAGGGATATGTACCTTCTTTAAATGGTCGGTAGGTATGCAGGTATGCCAAATAATGTGTAAATTCCTACATATACGTTCTATCTAATGTTACTCTGTAATTTTTTTTTATAAAAAATATCCAACATCCATAGGTATACTTATTTGTTTCCAAACATAATACCATATACATTTTTCAATTTTATAGTCCAGAATACTATTTCGTTTTTAAAATAATTCAGTATCTTATATAATTTAGCACTTTTACATTGTAATAGCTTATTTACATTTTGAACTTAATCTGTTTAATTTATTGTACATTTGGAATCTTTTTTTAAGATTAGCTGCCATTTTAACCATTGCATTGCTCGACATGAATAATGAGAATATAATTTATAGCGTAAAATGTGTGAACAATATATGAAAATAAGTTTTCCACACGATTTTTAAAAATTACTTAGAAAGTATATAAGTATAATATATTACAACAGATTAAATAATTGATAGAATTAAATAATTTTCATGTTTTTTTCCCAGAGTAGTGACCCCAGAAATCAATCAATAATATTAAACTTTATATTTTAAATATTACACAATATAAAAGTATTTTACATACATAGATATATTTTGCTCAATATGAATTGATTTATAATAATTTTTTTAATAGTTTTTAGGTAAAAAAATGCATTTATTTAGTGAATTATCGAGGTTTTTTTTAGTTTATCAATGTTTTACATCTTATATTAACAATTGTTTAATATTTCCAATTAATGTGCTGTACCATAATATGTAGTGGTTTCATCTTCTACTGTTTACATTAACTTGGAGAGAACAACTGGCGGTCGGGTCTCCCCTAGGGCCATTGACTTTACGTGGAAATTAATTTTCGTACCCTCAGTTCCGAGTGCAAAGGCGGAACGCAATAATTTGTTTCTCCGGGACGAGAAATGTCAGTGTCCGGCTCCGATATACGAAGGTCGTTTAACCACATACCTGGTTTTATATATATGTAGTATTTATACCTCTGTATAATAACATAATATATTATCTGACGTCTGTTATACCACTTTGAATAACTTATCATTGTAGTAGTACCGAAAACAGTATATCCGTACTTAAGCGAAACTAAGTACCCATGATATTTTGGCGGAAACTGTGTGAACCTATTAGAACTTCTATACTAATCTCATATATTGAAATATATATATTATACATATACGTATATTGTTATTTTAAATTAAAAATTAATAGTTCAATGATTAAAATAACATATTTATTACATTCAACAAATGGTATAGGTAGTCAAAATAGATTCACTGTAGAGTGTTTGAATTATTTCAGAACTAGGAGTAGGCGTAACAAATTGTTTAAAACTGCATTACGAATACTGTAAATAATTAGATCTTAAATATTAATAAAATTAGATACCTAAACATTTGATTTATTTATAAATAGATGTAATAACCTTTTGTGTGGTGTTATCCCGAACACGAAATGTTATCAACATTTGAAGATGAATAATTGACTATTTAAGTACATGTATATTGAAAAATTATTCGATTATTTTATTACCCGGATAATTAATAAACTCTTGGATCAATATAATATTAGTGTAGTCTATTTAAAAACATGCGATTTCCATTATATTATATTAACATTTTAAAATTTCCTTCTAATTTTGAAATACAAAATTATTTAAGTATTTTATTTTCATTGTATTTTAAAAATGAATAATTTTGTATATTTATATAAAACATAATATAAAGCTAACCTATTCATTCCATCATATAAATACAAAAATAATTGATGATACTCACGTATCATGTCCAGTGTGACGGCGCTGGAAATGGGTGGCACCTGGTGATTGTTAGACGCCTGACAAGTGAATACGGTGTTCAGGTGATTGCGTTCTAGTCGTTCCAGGCGCAAAACGTTTCTCACCTTCCGGTCCGGAAGCGTTTCGAAAGTTTCGTCGATCAGAGCGTTTTCCTGCCACCAGGTAACTCGAGGAGGCGGACGTCCTATATTCAACAAAAAAAAAACACTCGAAATTATTTTATGATAAAAATTGAAGTTACGAGGTACTGAGAGAGATAAATGAGAAAAAGTTTTATTTTATAATATTAAAATTTATTTGTTGGATTTTTATAATTTAAACCGATAGTACATTCGATTTATCAGTCATAATTTCAACAATCAGCCTAATGATATAGTGTATTGAAAAATATTTAAATGCATTTCTATTCTAGCTTTATTGTTTTTATAAATCCACATTTATTATATTTCATAGTTTGTAATTATTTATGTTGAACAAGTTTAGAATTTACAATATTTTTTATTAATAAATAAGAATTTAGTAAAATATTCATTTTATATTATACATTTTATATTATATGTAGTAACAGTTGTAAATACGTTTTGATTATGTTATGATTATATATAGTAAAAATACAAATATTGTCAATCAGTAGATGATATTGATATATTAATAAACCGTTACACTGTAGAAGAACTTCTCATTTCTTCCACAAATCACAATTACATTTGTAACCAAAAATCCATGTTTCGTAATCTATTGCTACTAAAAACAGTCAAATTGACGTTAATTATTACTGTTATAACTGGTGTCATATATATGATTATATATCATTATATCACCTGCGTCTGATAGTTAGAAAAATAGCTTTTTCATTGCATACAATTGGAATTTTGAATTTTTATAAAATGACGAACACAAAAGAATAATAAAGGAAATATTGAAAATATTTCAAGTATTGTAAACGTAATGGTCATATTTTAAAGAATAAATGCAAAAAAAAAAAAAAAACATGACGATAGCCGTAGATTTGAATCGAGCACGTGACTATTACATGGTGAAAAACCACCTGTGTACCACCGATAATCCGGTCACTTTGGCTGACCACACGCGCGTGTCTAACGCGGGTATCATGTATATAGAGTTGGTCGTATATCGTGTGTGAATATCATGAAGGGACGAGTTAAAATAAATGGCTTTGGAAGCAGACAGGTTTTAGACATTTAGATTTAAAATATCACTAGCAAATAATCCACCGCGTCATAAATAATTATTGTGAAATACCGAGGTAAAGCACCATTGAACATCGACAAAAAAAAAAATAATAATCATCCCAAATCGTTTTATGATTACAATAATAATAGTTGAGATTTTCGAACCTTTGAGAATTGATTTTTTCCGCGGAGAAACCAAGTGTGCATTTTTTTCTCCTACGTTGCATCAAATGTTTTTTGTACCACATTGGCGTTTTTCATATATAAATATTTTCTAGACATGATAAGTTCAAAAACCTTTTTTCTTTGTAAAAAATAAAACCGATACACCGCTATTGTATATACACGATCTCATAAATTATAATAATATCTAAATATATATATAAATATCTATATATATTATATATACATTTTATTCATTTATTGAATATTCAAACGTATATAATGTATGACATGAAAATAAAGGCGTGGAAAATATGAAAAATAAAAGTCATATGAGATGTATATTCTGGTGACCCTATAGTACACAATACTAATGTTTCAGGCAATTGTTCAAAAACAAAATTCATTCAAAGTTAACATCGCTTCAGCACTCCATCATAAAATTCGATTTTTGTTCTAGTTATTAGATTACAAATTCCAAAAATTATGTTATAAATCATTTAAAATAAGTTACAAAAAAATCGAAAAAATAAAATCTGATTTACTGCAGGTCACAGGGAGATTCATTATTTTTTGTTTAGTAATATAAAAATCAAATTTATTTCATTCTTAAAAACTAATTAATAATTACGTTATTGCTGGATATTTTTATTTCGATTTCATTTTTTTTTTTTTTTTTTTTCATACATCATATTTCAATGCAAATATTACGGTTTTTTTAAAAATTATTTTGATTTATATTTCGTTTACGGAATATATTATAACAAATTGTTTAATATTTATGAGATTCTAATATTTTTTACTCGCCTACACCTATAATTTGAGTATATAGACCATTTTTTTTAAAAAAGTTATAAAAAATTTAATTAAAAATATTCATTTCTGTTATAATAAATATAAATATTTATAATATTTATCAAGATAGATAATAATAATAATTGAAATATTAAAATATGATTTAAAAAATTACATTAATAAATGTACATTTATAAGAATAAAGATTGACAGAGAAAAATAAGTGATAATAAGTGAAAGGAAAATCTCTTGGTATAAATATATTTACCATCGTAATACAATAAAATTGTAGAAAATTAAACTCCATTTCCTATCAAAATAGAAAACAAATATGAAGTTTTTATATTTGTAAATTAACTATTATCTGGTAGAAGAATTACGTAAAACCAAAAATAAAGAAAAATAGAAAAAGTCCAAACAATATTTATTTATTTTTCCATTACGTGCCAGGTAGAATATATAATTGTATTAACTTCATGATTATATTGTATAGGTTAGTAAGTTGAGAGTTTTCTTTTGGTTTTCTTATTTTCAATAAATAATCAGGTTTTGTGAACGCAGTAAGTTTAACGAACTGTTACCATTGGCCGATTATTATTAGGTAGCATAAATGATCCTTAACATGGTTTTATCTTTGAAATAAAAAAATATCAAAGACTCAAAAGAGTTTTTGCAATTACCGAGTTTGTGATACAAACTCGATGGTTATAAAATAATTGTGTTACAATTCCGAAGAAGTTTCTAGTGTAATGGATAAACATTGCAAATGTTTTTTAAAAGAAGTTTAAAAACGTGATATTTAATTATTATTCCATACATTTTATTTTAAATAACAAGTATTGTAACAATATTATTTTTAATAAAAATATACAATTGTTCGTTGAAAATATTTTATATTTCTATCAATTGTTTATTATTTCATTCCAATACGTATTTTTATATTTTTTTTATCGTCGTTTTTTTAAATATCATTAAAAATAACACCTTTTATCTGATAGTTATAATCAGAGACACAATACAAATATGAATTAAATTTATCTGTTTTTATTTTTCGTTATGTTTTTGTTTTACTTTGAATGATCCAGGTAGTACAGAAATGTTTTATATATAAAAAACCATTTTTTTTTATTAAAGTATAGTATACAAAAAATGGCCATTCAACTGAAATAAAAATATTATTATAGAAAATCGAAATTAAGGTGTCAAAAACATTCCTATGTTCTGAATATAGTTTCAAATAGTGTAGGGGATTGCAAAATAACTATTGTGCCAATTATTTTACATTTTTAAATTTAAAAATATAAATACTGAAAATTAAAATCATTTAAGAAAAATAAAATAATGATTGAAACATGGTAGCTGCACGCAATGGCGGTAAAAACTCATTTTTTTTTGCAGAAACCAACGGTGGGTGTGTTTCAGGCCATAGAATTGGTCGTAAACAAAAATTTGAATTTTAAAATTTTTTTCAAGACTTTATATGTCACACATTAAAAAAATGGTTAAATTTAAAAACGGTCGAAATTATCGAAAAACCTTTCGTAGGTGAATTAAAAATCTAATTAAAAATATACATACAAAAATTATGTGAATCGATCGTACAGCTGGAAGTTATCATGCCTACTATCTTTAAAAACAGCAGTTCGATAAAAATGCATTTAAAATATTAAAAAAACGTTTGGTAGTCACACTTGTTCGTGAGGTGATGTGATCATAGAAAGAAGACGGGAACGAAAGTCAGACAGTTGTACATGCGCAGCAAGTGCCATTGTTGATCGACCAGACTAGGTTTGTTCAAAAGGTATAGGTTTATCAATATTTTATATTCGTTGAGTGCTTAAAATATTTCTAAAAGATTTGCTTTTAAAATTATGTAAGAAAAAAAACGATTTTTAAACACAAGGAAATATATTAATTAAAGAAACGACCACTTAATTGTATTTATATATAGTGTTTCATCGGAAATGAAAGCCATAGTTTAAAATTAAAATAATACATTACTCGTGAATGACTACGTTGTATTTTAAACAAATAAAACACTATTACAAAGTACAATTTCTTTTAAACATTAATTTATTTTATTTTATTTGTTTATCGAATTTTTAAATGATTTCGAGTTCAAGTATTTGAAATTGGTTTTACAGAAAGATGGGGGTTCCGATGAGGATATGAATACAGATTTAAGTGTCCGGTATTTTGTGTAACAAAAGTATGCCTTTCAGGTTAAAAGGTAAATTTTCTAAGAAAGTAGCGATACCTACAATGATTTATGAACAGAATGTTTCACAGTAGATAGGAAAGATAGAACAGAGAATGAGTGTAGTAGAGATGAGAATATTAAGGTGGATAAGTGTTGGGTTTGGAAAGGATAAAATAAGGAACGAGTTTACATAAGAGGTAGTATAGAAGTAAATTGGATAGTTTACAAAACGAGGAAGATGAGATTGAGATGGCTCAGGCATAAATTAAGGAGAAAAGTGTCTGAGGTAGTAAAATTAGTAAAGGAAATATATGTTGATGGAAAGCGGTAGAGAGGAATGCCGAAAAAGAAATGGAGGGATGTGATGGTGATTGATATGTGAAAAGAGGGGGCGTAAGTGTAGGACTAAAGTTGGTCGACCTCAAATAGTGAAGAATTAAGGTAAAGGAGAAGAAAATGACATGTATATATATATATATCGTTCTATAGTACTATATCTATATGATTCAAAATTATTAAATATTAAATAAATTATTCTGTGTTTCTACTTTGTACGTATACATAATAAATTTTATTAAAATACTATGATGTACGCTATGTGTAACCTAGTTGACCGAATATTATTACAATTTACCATTGATCTATTTATGTAACTTGTAATTTTCAATTATAATTTATTTAATTAATTTAGTTTCATAGATGAATACTGGGTCCCACTAAATAAAAACTCCTATGTGGGCTCATGATAAATACATTAGTTTGTGTATTTACTAGATAAGTCAAATTAGACTTGATATATAGATATGAAACATCGTGCTGGATAAAAATATTAGAGTAATGTGATTTATACATATTTACCATTATTTTAAATAATCTGAGAAAAAACGCCACTTCTATAGTAAATTATATGTTCGTTTCTGCAATAATAATTTTTCTTTTCATTTTATAATCAATGACACTAAAATATATTTTTTAGGTTCATAAATAGTTATAATACCAATAAATGTATTATCAAACATTTAATTATGATTAATGCAGTTTAATTATTATTTTATTTTTAAAACGATAAAATTTAATTTGTTCTATGTTATTATATGCTATAACCTAACCTATCCTATACACCGATGTAACAAAATCGACTACTTAGTGCGCCGTTCAAGTTTCATCCAACAATACATTTTATTAAACTTAAATTTATATTTAAATATCTTTCAAATATAGTAAATGTTATTTTATTAAAATATTTAAAAATATAATAGGAGCAGTTGGAGAACAATTTTAAAATTGGAAAATTCTATTAGATAATATATAGTAAATATCTATTGGCTTTTCGTTAAAAATGCGTGAATTATTTCATTATGCACTTTAAATTAAATTAAAAATAAATATTCTTAAAAACAATATTTGACTGAGATAATGAGTACTTATAGTTTAAAAAATGAAAATAATTTTCCGATTCGGATTACTTCACTTTATTTGATCGACTTAATAACTGTGTCTATTCAAATGCACAATAATATAGTGTACTACATTTTGTAACACTCTGAATTACAATTTTTCACGCATATTGTTCCCTGCCACGTTTAGCATAAAATTTGCTCATGAATATAAAAAATAAAAATGTTATAAATATATTACAATATACCTTAAGTGTGGAATTTATTTTTTGAACGAACTACGAATAAGAAAAAAAAGAATGTTACGATGCGAAATGTGCAGGTACATTTCCATATTATAATATTATAATATATTATGAAATTATACGAAAACAAAACGAAAATATATTTTATTATATAGGTAGACACCCGTAATAATGTCGAATAGGTATTCCGAAGAAACTATCATACTGAATAGTTGTGTACCAAAATCATATTTTACCATAATTTAATTTTTATAAAATATTGATGAAAAACGTTTTATTATATATATTCATAGAAATATATTAACGACTACAAATATATTCATATTGGATGATTTATTGGAAATAACCGTCTCCTCCACTAAGTTTTTTGTTTATAAATTTAAATATAAATTATTTTTAACTTCGATGCTTCAAAAAATAATAATATTTCAAAAATTTTAATAGATAAATTTAATACATCAAATTTATAAAAGCATTTTTTGTATATAGTACATTAACATTATTCTTCTAAAATTATTTCTCTACACATAATAATATTTCGCACCTATACACTCTTTAAATGTTAGTCTTTTAAGAATTTGTAATTGAAAGATAGATATTTGTTAAATAAAATTAGAACAATAATAAACATGTATTATTATATAACATTATAATAATATTGTATACATATATTACAAACTTAAAATGAAAAAAAAAACATAAAGAGAATAAGTTGTTTAAAACACATCACCAGGTACACATGTTTTTCATGTACATTATGTTAATTGTTTTTGAAATGTTGACGAAATTAAAATAGAAATACTGTTATCTAACCTAACTTAATTGTATCCATAATACAATGATAAATTTAGTCTAACATATTTAATACGAAATATAATATAGGAACGTTTCGTTTGATATCTATCGGGAATATGCTATAATAAAAAAAAAGTATATATATTTTTTACTCTTATCTCCTGGACCCGGAACGATGGGTCACCCTATACATATATATACCTATATATATATGTAGTTCGTATCTCCTTTCAAATCATCCTTATAATCGGACTTTCCAGGATAGTAGGTGGATAAAGGGAGAGGGGTGTACACAAATCAATTTATCTTTTATCGATTTCAATGTTGTGTGTGTATATATGTATATGTGTATATATATATATAAGTGGCGCGACGGTGTTTAAGAACTCGCGGGGATGCGCGTCCGTTTCTAAATTTTTGCTTGTCCATTTTTCAACATCTATCGAGGATAATAACGGCTGCATTTAAGACCCATCTACACGCAGTCGTATACATTTATGTGCAAAGTTTATATCTATGTATAGACATGCGTTGACGGGTTTTTATAGTCCATCGATCCCCGTTCCCGGGGACTGATTAATGATGGGAATCATCGGCCCGATAAATACTCGTCCGTATCGTTGGCGACCATTGTAGTAGAATATTGTATGCCGGTCGATGCCGTTTTTGCATCATTATTACCATTCACTGACGTCTTGTCCGGGGAGTGAAAAAAATTAATCGATTACATCCCAGTTGTGACGTCATCACCCATCTTGCTAGGATTTGACTTGGAACAATGTCCGGCCCACGAAGACGAACTGATCCCGAGGGACCGAATCCGGAGCCCCCTCCTACCGAACCCTTCACCAGGATATTCGGTCGCTCGTGACCTCCTGTCAGGCAGCTGATTAGGGTCATAATACAATGGAACAATTATTGTTATCTAATATTATTCCACATCGTCGACAATTATGACCGATACTCGAACATAATGGTGCACAACCGTCTTGCAGGGTTTCTTAACGATATCTTAACCATGTTCTGAATGCTTAAAGTTTATACTTTTTTTTTTTTTATAAAAAAATACAATTTGTATTTTTGTTCAAAATATATAATGAAATTTGGCCATCTAATGTATACGGACACATTTATTTTCTACTATTTTGTATAACACGAAAATGGTTTTTACAGAGTGCATTGTACAAGTAAAACATCATAAATATGCCGTACAACAATAATATTGTTCAAACATTAATTGCATTCAAATTTAATTGGCCAAACTTCAAAATAATCACGTATATTCCACTGTAACAGTTTTGACAACTTAATACAGCTGTCAACTATTATTATACGCCTAATAATTTAAAAGAAATATCATTGAACATTACATTTTGGTTTAAATAGTAATATCTACGGGTAAGATATTATCGAACGACAATCTATATATTATTTTTGCAAATCCTTAGAAAACTTACGAATGTTTTTGTTTTTGACGGTAATTTTTGAAACCAGTTGTTGTGAAACATTCTGTGTGCTTTTAAATACTCAATTTGAATCGTCCAGCTTAAATATATATTTTGTTTATAAAAATACGTTAAAAACAAATGATGGAAGAAACTGAAACTTATGTTCTGTTAGTTTTAATTTGTGATACTTCCACAATTATTTTAGTTTCTAACCATATGATTAATTTCGATACCTAAAATCATGAACAGTTTTCATGGATATTTATTTACTATAATGGATTAATTTTTTTAAATAAAACATGAAAAGCATTGACAGTGAGGTTTCAAACTATTTTAAAATTGTTTTGAATAGGATTTATTATTTTTTTTTTTTTTGCTTTTTGGGGAGAGTATTATTTTTGAAAGTACAAGTTTCTGTTGAGGTTTAAATGGCAAACGTATCTGTGGTTTTCAGAAAGAAAAAAAAATGTAGGTATATATCTATACCTACGAGATATACAGTGATATCCGACGGGATACGGTTCAGAATATACGTACCAAGACACGTTCGTTTGCGGCGCAAAGTAAATTATAAGTCGGCCAGTCGGCGCGTTTGATGGGCTCCGCCGCCGCCACCGTAACCCGCGCCGAAGACTAGACGAAGGAGCCGAAAACGAGTGCAGCAATGATATTCCCAAACCGTACACGTACTATCGCGTATTTGCGGTATTTTTTTTTTCTTTTTTTGTTTTGTTCACTACACATAACGTGTAAAATTTATTCAAATCGACCGGTCGGGAACAGACGGGAAAAAAGGCGCTCGTCGTGCATTCCGGACACGTGCGTTTTCTCCTAGGCGGCGGCGGGAAACGTATGCACGAGGAAACGCGTCCGGCCGAAATCAGCACCGACCGTGTTACCATTACAGTGCACGATAATAAAAATAATATAAATAATCATAATCATAATAATAATCATAATAATAATAATAATAATAATAATAATAATAATAATAATAATAATAATAATAATAATAATAATAATAATAATCATAATAATAATAATAATATACGGACGGAGAAAAGAAATTGCGGACGAAATTCGATTTCCAATATTCGCCCGAGCGGCCGGGCAACATGGCGTGCGATAAAACGCAGATTTAGCGGGCGCGCGTGTTTTTTACCGCTCACACGTCAGTCGAATACGAGAACGGTGTCGTCGTCCGGCCTCTCAGATCGCGAAATATCATTATATAATATTATTAAACCCGCAGATGGTACACGCGTGTTCACGGATATTCCGACGCCGTTTTACACATAAAAAACGTGCGCCCGTCGACCGAAGACTATACGAACGACGAGTTCTATCCGATTTCGACCTGTGCAAATCGTACGGGCTACGACTGCATTTAATAACAACAAAATCCTATGTATTATCACAGGTCGCGCGTGTCCTTGATATCCGATCGAGATACTATATTATACAGCTGGTGTAGCACACAACGAATCGAATCGGAATGGACACACGCGAAATCGTGTCCGAAATTTCGAAAAAAAAAAAAAAACATATAGCTCAACATTATAATAATAATGATAACATTGTTTATTACGCGTTAAATTCCAATTTACGTATTAAATAGACGAGACAGTTACGGATAAACATCCAAAATGTAACAGATCGGAGTAGTACATCACTAATCACATATTATAAATACATAGGTAGTCCAATAGTTAATGAATACATACCGATAATTTTTCGAGAAAATAATGAAACGAATTTTCTATAGAATTTCCTAAAGACATTTAAATATGAATTGAAGAAAATAAAATACATTTATATTTGATATTTTTGCCAGATAAAAAGTGCTATATACCTTGAATCATGAAAATCGACTTTAAAGTTTAGTCGTTCAATTAGTTCAGGACAACCCACAATATAGTTAAATAGTTCATAAAGACATTTTAAATTTAATAGCTTAAATCTTTTCTTCAAATGTAAGATAGAAAAAACCCATTTATATTATTATAATCAAAATCAGAAACTACGTTCACTTTACAATGGAAACATAAAAACTTTACGAAATCATTCTGTAATTAAGAAACATTCTGAATTGAATTATAATAACAGTCTTTCACCGATTTTGAGATTTATATTCCACAATAATATGACGATTAAGTTTGATTTCTTATCAAAATACATTCTGACTTATTACGTGATATTATAGTTTATCACGTTTATAAGCCAAATACTAGGTTTGTTTAATCATTAGACCAAGGAACTATTTGTTAAATAAATTTCTGAATAATTTAAATGCATTTTTTATTGTACCTAATAGTTATTTTTTCAAGAAATAATATACTTATACTTAAAAAGTATTTAGATATTTCTGGCTAGAGTACGTGATTTTGAAATCCAGTTTTCTATCCAGGAGTGTATTATTTTCGGAATAAATATAATCTGTATTCGGATCGCATACCGTGTAAATCAGTATTTCTTCGCCTTTAATCTCAATTTGAAATCATCAGTCTTTCACTATGAAAACACTATAACGTGTATTTTTTCCTGATATTATATTATTTATTCTATTATTTCTCTATTATATTATGTAATACCTCAAGTATAAAATTTTTTAAATAATATTAAAATAACATTACACCTTTTTTTTCTTTTGAGGAGTTTTATAAAGGCAATTTTTAAGAGGTTTAAAACAAAATAAAAACAATTAAAAAATATTAAAATACATTTAAAAAATTATTTTAAAATAGTCCCGCCTGAGAAACACTTTTATTGTTTTATAATCCGAGTTATTTAATGGTTAATATTGTAATTTTAGTGTTAAAAACCCCATTATAAAATCGACAGAAGACATTTTTTGTAGTGAACCTCGTATTGGATTTTTTTTTAAATTCACTAACGAGAAAAAAAGTTTTTTTGTTTAAAAAAAAGTAACTTATTACATAAATGAATAAATTAAAAAACTAAAACAAAGTTCACACAAAAAAAAAAAATAAAAAAATTCTCTTTTATCGATTTTTTAATAGGTCTATTTATTTTAATAGGTTATTTTGGGAAACTTGTTTTAATACAGTTTTGCGTAAATATATTTTACAATTAACCAGCTTAGCGGTTTCTTACGAACATCAATATTATCGTGCAGGTATACGTCTTAAATTCAATAAATTTTTGGAAAAAAAAAAAAAAAACACTCATACAATTTTATAGAATCACGACGGGATATTTGGACTACGTCAAAAGGCGGTGGAAAATTCGAAACTTGACGAAATGGACGCTAACTGGAGCGTGCCACGATTTTACCCGGAATATTCCGAATCAGGTATTACAGTCAGTGTAAATACCGACCGTTATTGTAATTTGTTTTGCCGTTATTGTAGTTTAACAATACGCATTGCCCTCTCGACCGGACAATGGAACGTGTTAAACACGGCATCGACGATGACTCGATCGATATTTTGACGACCACGTAAAATAGTATTTGTCTGTGGAAATCGTGGGCACCGGGTCCGATTTTGGGTATTCGTTTCCTTTAAATCCTTCTTCGGGAGCACCGGCGATGGCGGGGAATTAATTTCCGGACGGTCGTACGCGTGTTCACGCCGAGAGATTTGACGTGCCGGTCGTACTATACGAAACGAAGACGTGTCCGTTGGTTTCCAGATTTCACAAATTATATGACAGGGAATCTCATTGCTTGCATGATTCTTGTGTAATTTTGCCCACTTGGCTAACGCGTAAAAAATCTGTGGTGTTTTGAAATTCAGATATGGAAATGCATAGGTATTAGGTAATAACAATTTATTGACAAAAAAAAGAAAAAGAAATCAATAAAAAGTGTATACCTGAAATTTGTTGTAAACGTTATATTCCACGTTTTACCGCTAACCTCTGAGATCGCGGTTTTAGATTTTGGAAACCTTAACAGAATGAATATAAATAGGAAAATATTAATCGTATTCTTCGTTCTACGGTTGTCGTATTTTTAATTACACTTTTATTATTAGGAAATATTGTATTTATAATGGATTTGTCACCATTTATTTCTAGTCCGAAATAAAACAATTTTTGAATTTTCAACATTTTTTAAACACGGTTTGCCTTAATCGATAGACTAAACGTTTAAAAATGCTTATCACCGATTTTGGTCTATATTTTTTATGACTTGTGAATTTCGAAAATTGTTATCAGTTCATAACGATTATTTTTGGTAAGTTATGAATAATTTTGGCTGGGTGTGCTTAATGGTTATAATACTCTTTTAAAATTACAATCTATTAGTAAATTATTTAAAATTTTATTAAATTAACACATTTTAAATTTATGAGTGTTGTTTAATCGTTGTTTTATATTCAGGTTATTACCAGTATATTAATTATCGAATAAATGGTATCAGTAGTAAGAATTAATTTTACAACGTTAATATTGATAACCCAATTTAACTATACATACATTTTTACACAGCGATAAATAAGCTCTGTAATTTAATTCGTGATAAAGTAATGATAACAACAGATAAAATTTAAAACATGGTTTATGCAACAGAATTTGTTTTAACTCCGGTTAAACGAGTCTATCTCTGTGTAAATATTTGGTGCAACTCGGCATTAGAATCATAAAATTAATATATTATAATTTGTGTCACGATTTATGACGTAATATATACATGATTAATGATAACGCGCCGTATATGTAATGTATGGCACTAGTGGTTAAACTTAAGTAACTAGCTGTTATTCTATAAGAAAAAATTGCGTCCATTTAAATGTCAATCGTTTATAACTTATAGACTTTTTCATCATTTTTAAAGAAGTCAAGAAGAAAAATAAATACCTTCTCTTTAAAAAAATATATCATGCTTATAATATGATGTTTATTTGTATACTTATAAATTAATAAAATTTAACAGTGCTTATTGAAGATGTTTCGCTATTATGTTTTATAATATTATTAAGTAATTTGGATGGAGAAACTCTCGAAATTAAAACCATGGAGTGTAGTTTCATACCTTTATAGCTTCTTCTCGTAGAATGCTTAACGTTCACCCAAAGAATCGTATTGTTAACTGAAACATTATAGCATGTCTAGAGTTTTAATAACGAATTTGTTTCAAGATCCATGGAATTTAATTGTTGCAATAATTATTTGTCGTCACTCACTTTTTCGTAATATTATTTCCCTCACTTTTGACTTGGAAGACAAATGCAAAGAAATTAAGATAATTTTCAAAAACGAAAGCAAAAAAAAATAAAAATTGCATAGTGTTTTTGATAAATATTTAAGTAATTACTAATGTGTTATATGGACAATTTGTAACAGATTTAAAAAATTTTCAATTTTACTTTAGTATTGTTCGGGTTTTTACGAATTAAATTACAAATAAATATTACTTTAATATTTGTAGAACATTCGAAATATCTGACTTTGTACGAAACGTTCAGTCCTGTACACACAAAACTGCTTTTACAATATATATTAGGTAAACCCGACATCGTTTAACGTTTCCACATATAATGTTAAATGTACGCTCCAACGCGCTATGATTAGGTTATCCCTCGGAATGGCTTTGGGTGTTAGCCGGTCGAATGACCACCCGTTAAATCCAATCTAATATAATGTGTATAAGTTACGTTAATTATGACATCGGATGTTTGGTCTTGTGCGGTTATCGTCAACATTTTCTGTCTCAGAAAATCATAAAAAAATCGTTATGAAATTGTGAAAATAATAATAAACAAGTGGATTTGCTTGGATTTGGGTAAACGATCGAAATTATTTTTTGAATAACCACTATAAAAATAGTTTTAGGAGTAAAATGTTTGAATTAGATAGTTTTGTACGTGGAATAATATAGATGATATCATGCTTAGAATTGGTGTACAGATCAACAAATGTTGAATATCAAATTTGGTCAAAAGGCAGTTTGAAGTCATGAAAGTTTGTAAGAATATAGTTTTAAAGTACTTAGTAAAAGTTAAAAACGTGATATTGACTAATATAAAAACTGAAAAGTACAAATAGTAAAGAATCTAAAAATAACCACCTTTAAGGACAATTAAAATCATATTTGCTTCTAGAAAATGAGTATGAATGCATATGTAACGATTGAATCGATATGGTTCAATATTCTGGTTAATGTGTTGTTTAAAAAAATATGAAAAAACATATAGCAATGTAAAACCAATAACTGTACGCTTAGAATGTAAAATAACCCTATTGAATGTTCTATATTTATATTACCCATGTGTACACAAATTAGAAATTTTAACTTGCATGTGGACATGACTTTGTTCCATTATAATTATTGATTATTAATTACCTCTAGTTTTATGGCGCTGGATCGTAATGAGGTTAGAATTGTAGTTTCTAAAAGTTTTCTAAGTTATTACTATTTTTAGATTAACGATTATATATTATTTCAATTTGTACATATCAGTCGTTAACCTTTTATCAGTTATTTCAGAATGGTTATCAACCCTTATTGATGTAAAATATTTATTTAAAATATTATTATTATGTAGGGGGGTTACATACAGTTCTCACATGATCGATTACGTCTGTGATTTAATAGTTTTTGGTTTCAATAAAAATATTTTTTTTTTTGGTAAATAAACCACAATATTAAAATAAAATTTATCACTAGTTGTCTTAAATTTCGATGGGTTTTTATCAGAAATGATTGAGGATACTGATCTTTGCGGATGAAAACTTTAAAATGAGTAAACATGAACTGACGGATAAATGTATACTATAATTTTTTTAGAAACATTGTTTTTGTAAGTAAAATATTTATATATACTGATGTAGATGTTTAATTTTTAATATTATAAGATAATAAATATTATTAAAATAAATTAATAAATAGTTATTTTTAGTAATTATATAAGTCAGACTGGTTGAGGGTTATAAATAAATATTAGCAATAAAAGTTAATTTTTAACAATTCTTAATAATAATTTATAATAGAAATCAAAACATCGTTATTTTCATAATTCATAACTCATAATTCAAATTATTTTCACAAGCACAATATGTTAAAATAAAATATGACATCTATGGTTTGATCATTTTAGCGACTGAAGTATATAATTCACTTATAACCGTTCAGAAATATATTAACAATTAACAAAAAAACTTTGATGTATTAAATCGAATTTATAGCACACATTTTATACGCATTGATACTATACGTGTAATCCGCATCCAAAATGGGATTTCAGACCTTTAGGGTAGATACGTCCTTGCTTCTCCGAATGGTTCATGGCTGTTATCCTCGTAAGGAGTATACTTTATTGTATATTGTATTTCACACAAAACCTATTTCGTAAGAAGAATTTAATTTAATATACAGTTCCAAATTGAAGGCTTATAGCACCAACCTAGACAAATCCACTTATTTATTATTATTTTTTTTTAGAAAAATCTCTACTCAATTATTTTGAATATAATATTTTTTTCTTTTCTTACTGCAAAAGGCAAAATAATGAGTTTATGTTATATATATATATATATATATATTTTTAATAGTAATAATAATTCTTAATAATTATCTAGTATCTCACAGCATACAATAAAGTACTTTAAATAAAACCGCTTAACAATAATATTATCACAAAAATATTAGAAAATTTCATATCGCATTTTTACCTTCAAAATTATAATTTCTTTACACTTTATCCTATTATTTATATCAATTACTTTAACAAGATTGACGATGACTGTTAACTGTTCAGTGAGTGTACACCAACAATTTTTGTTTTCAGTGAGATTTGCATTTTATTTTCTAAAGTTAACTTTTTGATTTTTAAGGCGTACAAATTTCTTCTCTGTTTTATTTTTTGTCAATAACGAGGCCGACATTTCCTGATAAAATATTACGCATATCTTTACACCTCGAAAACAATATATTATCATAAATCTTCGTCTAAAAACGAATATTCTATGACATGTAATATTGAGTTTATGCCAATTTGTGTTTAGTTACGTATAACACAATATTATATTACGTTTTTTGTCGAACTCAGCGAAGAATTTTATTCGAATACAAGTTTTAAGGAACAAAATACGAAATAAAAATAATGTACCAAAATCATTCAAAAGTAATAAAAGCCAATAAAATATATATTTCGTAAAAACTAAATTCATTTTTCGTAATAAAATCATTGAAATGGGCATTTTATGCACCAGTAATTTATGATCGCTGTACATATATTCTCGTATAGTTATATACAACATATTTCTTATGTAGCGGAACGTGAAAAATGAATTCTGCTTTTTCGAATAAAATATTCCTATCGTATCAATACTGATGAAATGTGTTTTGTAATATAGACATTCATCTGCATAGTCGATTTACAGAAAATCGAACAGGAAAATTGCAACACGAATGGACGATAATGATAATAAAAGTATCGAGTATATACAAACATGAATACCATTTTGTAGTTCACTGATGAGCTCTAAATTTGTTAAATAAAATCCTTTAATCAGTCAAAAATAGTCTTTACTAGCAAATATTCAATTGAATTTCCTTTAAATATGTTTAATTTAAACTAAAAATAACCAGAATATTTTAGGAGGACTTGTTATCATAAAATTCTATGATAAAAACAATTGTATTTTATTTTACTATACCATCTCTTCCTTCTATAGGCCACATTAGTCTTGTCATTTTACATAACTCGATCATCAACAGCAATGCTAAGAGTTGACAGTTTCGTTATTTTTGTTGACTAAATTTTGGTATTGTTTATAGCTAATTTTTATATTTTATCTGCGAAATATATTATATACGTTAAACTACTTATCTATCATTTTTAATTTTAAATTTGGTAAATGTAAAAAAATGTACTTGTAAGATCTAGAACAATACCAAAATTCAAGATTAATTGACAAAATCAAGACTAAGATCAAGACTGCCGTAGTGTTGCTTTTGGTCTTTGCTAATTATAATTTACACCCATCCATCGCATATCACTTTTCATTACATTTCCTACATCTTTTTGGTTTTTTCTTATCATTACTTTCTTTCAACAAACATTCCTTTGTCTAATCTTACTGACTCTCCTTAAAATACGACCAAGTCATCTATTCACAATGTATTCTTACTCATATAATAATACTTGTATAAGGCAGTAAATAATATTTAGTAATTAAATAAATATATTGCATAATTTCTGAAGACCTTAGCTTCCCTTAAGTTCCTCTTGAATGTTTAAGAACTTAATTAATTAAATCTGAAAATATTCAATCTGTTATAATAATTCTTTGTTTTAAAATATGTTTTTAGTCTTTTGTTATTGAGTATATCACGATTTATTTACGAGTATTTGAAAAAATTGTAACTCTTGGTTCTCGCTATCATGGCAATACAAATCGTATGCATATTTCTATTATACATGGTTTTTATTAGTATTATTATTTTATGATTCCTTTGTTTCAGCTTAATTGAATTCTGATTGATTTTATGATTTTACGTGATTCATAATTTGTTTAAATTTTCTTAAAAATTTATATGATACACCTCACCTTATTAATCTGTGAAAATGTATTTATTGACTACTGGAAGTATTTGATGGACCGAAATCAAAAATACATTTATTTCCTTGTGAAATGTGAATTTTAAAATTAAACTTTGGTCGGTGGTTGTAGAAATTCCGAGTAAAGTGAATAATATATTGGCTTTATAATAACGTGTTTTTGTTTTGGTAAACATTTTCGTGTGGACATTTCCAAGAAGGAGAGAAATCACGATAAAACGTTGAAAATTATCATAAGGCAACTTTTTTTTTCTCATTTCCAAATAAACAAGCTTTGTTCAGAATTATTATTGTTCAAATACGATAATTTTTTGTTGCATTAAAATTCGTTTTAGATATTACTGGGTTGGTAGAAAAAAAAAAAAAGTTCAAAGCAATAATTTTATTATATTTTTATAAATTTTCAATTATTTATTTGAACGTTAAAACAATTATGAAACTAGATTGGATATCATCAGTGAATAAACATACTCAATACTCATATATGTATTCAATAAACACTAAAACGCATTTAAATATAAATATATATAGGCTATTGAAAAATACGTATAATTAATATACATTGCAAGAGAGGAAATTGATTCAAGCATGTATAATCGATAGAAGAAATGATTTATAATTGAAATTAATGAAAATGCCATATTTTAAACAAATTTAACCTAGTTTGAAGTAAGAAATGACACGTATGTACGTTTTATGGTTGTAAAATTATCTATGCACTTAAAATCTAAAAACATGGTTCGTAGTCAGTGGCCAACCTTTGTTAATGGAGTCTAAAAGAAAATATTTACTATGTACGCGACCCGTCAAATTCAGAGGTAACTGGATACCATCTGGGATCCCTGGGATCCGATGACTTTTTTGGTCTATTACGACAGCATCATAACTCCGTTCACCTTCCTCATGTCATTAATGGACGATTAGGATAGAGAATCTTGTACGTTACAAAGGTAAATCGTACATGCTCTATGTAGACATATGTTAGTACATTTCATTCAGAGATAGAAAGATAGACACTTTATATACTCGTCCTCTCTCTAAAAAATCATTATAAAATCAATCCAATGTAAATTATTACATACATTGTAAATAAAAAATTCATAGGTTTTGAAACAATGAATTGATTGATTCACTTTTTAAACTTAAACTCGTATAAAATATGTTGATAACTAAAATTTTGTTTTTTGAAAAATGCATTTTCGAACCTTATCATTTTTGTTCTCAAAGTTGAATGAAACTTAATTTTCAAATTGTACCTAGTAGAAGAAGTTGTAAATCAATTTCGAATTTATTTTATAAAATATTTGTACATTTTTATTGTTTAAATTGAATAATTAATAAAATGTATATATTTATATATTATAAATTTAATTTATAATAATATCATCAATATAATATAAAGACTAAAACTATTTGTAAAACGCTTTTTTTTACAAAAGTATGTAACGTAAAGTTTTACGAATTTCTGTAATATCATTTCATACAACAAAAAAGAATAAGACAAGCTAATTTATGAATAAACTCTACTAAAATTGGCAAGAAACCTCCACTTGTTGAAGAATAAAATAGATCAATCTAGTCATTATGACAATATCGACAGTGGTATATGTAGATTTCATTTATTATTGATATATGATAATCTTTTCATACAAGTATTTATTATACACATTATATGACACCTATCCGTTAATAATATATAATATTACTAGCTGAATTACCTACCCGGCTTCGCCCACGTGCGATTTTGAACGAAAATTTAATTATTTATAATATAAGTAATTGAGCTTAATTTATGATATTTAAAAATAATTCTATACATATTTTATTATTCAAAATTATTCTATAAACATATTGTACCTAATACGTTTATACATAAATTCTATTATACCTAGATAGAGCTCTGAATGAAGTAATGTACTAACTGACTTAAGTCAAAACCTTTTGATACCTATACTACATTTAGAGTTTTATTTTATAGTGCATAAATATATAAATGGTCAGGTCTTTCCACTTTAGAAAATGCTACATACAATTGTCTATGTAAGAAACAGTCATTATCAAAATCTACTCCACAATAGGCTAATGTCTGACATCTATTTATTAATTTATTGTCATTGCAAAACAAACATTTATGGAAAATAATTTCTTCTGAATTTAACTGGAAAATCGTTGGGGTATAATAGTATTTTCGGTAAAAATAATTTTTCTCCTTTAGCACATAAAGTCAAAGTTTCAGATTCAATTACATTTTTTGTAAGAGAAGAGACACGGAGCTAAGTTCCACTATATAACCTAAGATAGTTAACATTTTTAATAATATATTTGGAACTCTAACTTTTAATAACGTTTTATGTAGACACATATCAGATGGTATTTGGGAATTTAAGAACTCTGTAGGAAAATTTAACGATTCTTTACTGTCGATAATTGTATCGATGAAAAAGTTATCCATTTGTATTGCTTCAAATTCATTAATTATTTGCGATTTTTTGACATAGTTAAAATAGTGCGTTCGCATAATCATTCACTGTTTTGAATCTTTGAATTTTTAATACATCATAAATATCATAAATACAATACACCCCTTCCCTCTCCATTTCAGACAAAAAATGAAAAAAAATGGCCGACGTGAGGACACTCAAGGAAGTATTTGGAATAACTAGGTAATTCAGCTAGTATACCTATAAATAATATTAAGAATATGATCATAACATGAATATAGATTTTAAAATATTGAGATTCGAATTTACAATGGAATTTTATGGTCGAGCAGAATCGGTGTAAATGATAAAGTGGAATTAATGAGCTTAAATAGATATATTCTATATATCTAATCTTATATTATTATAGTAAATACAGGTAGGATATCTTGTGGTATAATGTACGTATAAAGACTTCGACTGTTTATATAAGTACGATGTGTTTTTTTTTTTCAGAAATTCACCGATACAATGATACAATTATGATCGAATAATATAATATACAGATGATATTATAGGTGGAAATATGTAAAGATATTGAAATTCCAGTTTTAGAAACGAATACATATTAGTGACACACCCTTTATTTTTAAGAGATTCTATATAAGAAATTTTAAGAAAAATCATAATTTAACAATGAAAAAAGTTTAAATGCATTTTTAAAGTAAGTAATCTATACATGGTACCAATATTTATTTAGTAAAATCACGACATTTGTTCAACATAGGTTTATGAAAAACAAACAAATATTTATTTTAAAATAGCTCTAGAATGAAAAAGTTTATTATAAAATATTTAAAATAAAACTTTTATATTATGATTTCATAATACTTTTTACCCTTTATTGTATTATATAACACAATATCGAATCTACGAAAATCTTTTTAGTATTTTAAATCGCTGTAACTTTTTTGTTAATTAATATTTTTCTTCTAAAATGTTGTTTTCTATTAATGCAAACATAACTATTTAAACACTAAAATCACATTACAGGGAATTTAATTTGTCTATAGGGGACAAGTTTTGACTATTGAAAATTATTGGTATTGATTGGTATCATCGTCCTCTTAAGAAGCATTAAAATAATATTTATGAACCAGTAAGTATGCATTTTAATATCGTAATATATTTTTTGCTAATTAAAAATTAGTTTATTAATATTTATTTACTTTATTTACTATAATAATAATAAAATATAATAACCAGAATTGTAGCCAAGTGTAATAATATTAATATGAGATTATAATATAATCAGTAAGAATTATATATTGCATTGTTTATTTATACAGCGTAAGTTATCTTAAAAATTATAACATAGTAAATGATTATTTGTCAAGATCAAATTAGATTATTATAGAATTCTAAAATATTTTTTTAATTCAAATTTATTAATGTTATATTATTTTAATTATTTTTGACCAAATTGTGTATATTACATTTTTTTAAATTTGTTATTATGAAACACCCTATATTTATCTGCATATATTTTCCAAGTTTTGTTAGTTATTAAAGTAAATACTAATCAAGTGATCACGTATTAGTATAAATATAATAAATTTAATTCAGTAGTATTATAACAAATATTTGAGTAGAATTTCAAATATATTGCACTAAATTATTTACTGATTAAATTTAATTAAAAAAAGCGATGCAGTCATATTCTTGTAAATTTTCTTAAACAACAAAACGTTTATTTTTCTATTATTTTCCTTAAAGCGAATTGGGACAGTATTGGGAAATTGATAAAATAAATACCTTTAAATTATAGTCTACCATTAAGATACATTTTTCCAACAGAAAACTTTATATTTTAATACTGTTCATTTCCATTTCATTTTTTTTTCACATTTTTGTATTCACTCGAAGTATAAAATTTCAAAGAAACCTATGCACATACTCCTCCTTCTCTATCTCAGTCAGAATTTTGTATAACACCATAGATGACGATAGGGAAACAAACGATAAAATATATATTCTATTCATAAGGATCAAATCACAGTTCCACTAAGTTTTCAAAAACGTAACTTAAACACACGTCGTTATACGATACTAAAACTACACAGGGGACGTAAAGCGTAATGTTTTGGCCGTGTAAATGTATAATATAATGCAATTCGATATTTCACATTAGCTGACGGCAATAGCCATGTTCTAAAAAAAAAAAATAAAAAAAACAAAATACGTTATATTATTCAGTGTATGTGGCAGGAATTGAATTTAATACGATTTTTATTGATTATTAAATATAAAAAGATTTTGTGACGAGAAGGTTGTGTTTTAAGATTGAAAAATACCATAGTATGCTGCCCAGAATGCAAAAGTTTTTAAAAATATGCGTTGTATAACATCTTATTAGCACTTAATGTTAAAAATTAGGATATGCTTTATTAGTTTATTAATAAATAAACTGCAGAAAATAAAAAAGTTGTTTTTAACTGTGTAGATTTAACTGCTGAATTAATCCAAAATAATTTTTCTTGAACAATTTTGCAGTAATTTAAAGAAATCCTTTTCAAAGACATTTTGAAAGGAAATAAAATTTTCACATTCAAAGAAATAGAGATACAAATATATCCGTTTAAAATGTACTTATGATAAATACAAAAATATCGAATGTATATTTAAAAAAAAAATACAAATACTTGCCTAAAATTAATGAGCTATAAGGTACACGTACCTATATAGTTATCCATTAGTTGAAAACGTCTTTATTTAACAATTTTAGAAAATATTTATAGATAGATACTCGAATATTATTGTTTTATATACTCTGTCAATAAATAATAATAATATATCATTATATGATTTTAAATAAAGTTATTTTTATGTATCGAAAAATATACAGATAATAAATTGATTAAAGTTTAGTAATTGAATAGTTTAGAATTATATTATTATTATGAACACCTTTTTCAGTCATACATTTTCGAATAATAACGTTATAACGATAATTCTATTTTGGCATTACAGAGGGTTTCATTATGATAATTATATATTCGTACGTTGACGATATTTTGGCAGTGGCCATATTTCACACAAACGACCTTTATTTTTCGTTTAATCACAAACATTCACGCCTAAACTTGGACGCGGTTGGAAAATTAAAGGCAGCGAGTAAATTTTATATATATATATATATATATATATATAAATGACATTTCGGTGAGAAATAGAATGTTTATAACGATTTATAGGTGGTCGTCATTTCAATAAATAACCGAAAATTAGTTTCGCAAGCACGTGAACACAAAATTGATTTATCGCTTTGGACCGACAGCGATATAAAAATGCGCACTCGAAAAAACGCGACTTTTACAAAATGCATACTTTTTTATTATTTAGATCGATGTTCTGAAATAGCATAGATATTTATATGTCCTATGTTCTTGTTTATTTATGTATTATAATATGCTTATAATAATATATTTAAAATCAGTAGTTTGGGAAAATAAATCTTTTTTTTTTTAAATATGGCTAAATAAACGTTTTATTTATAATTTAGATTCTCAGTGATAGCCAACAATTAATTTTGTATTTATTTCAAAATGTATATCTTATGCTAATAATTGTATACATACCTAAAAAAAAAAAAAAATAATAATATGTTCAAACTTAATATTATTATTTAAATTTCATCTTATAATAGTAAATTATTTTTTCCACATTTGATATTTTATTTTTTAAAACTTATTTGTTTACATAAGTACTATTTTAGTTACAATACTTAACATTTTTAAGATGATTAAATTAATCAATAAATAACACAAACTTTTAAGAAATATTGAAAATAAATAACAGTATTATACATTATAATATACCTAAACATTATGGTAAATAATAATACATTTCTAAATAATTATACTCGGTGTTTTCATGTTTTCGTACAAATAGAAAAGTTTTCACTTGTATACGTATATGTTTTATGAGAATATTTGAATATAGTAGATAAGTTGTTATTAGAATGAAATAAATAAATAAATATTTAAAATAAGCTCAAATAAGTTTTTATAAATAATGTTTTAGAAATATAGAGTTCTATTTAATTATTTTTGTTCATATGTTTTACATTAAAATTTGTTTAAAATAATGCTTTTTTTTAAATAGTTACTTGTATTTAATGGCGGAAAAAGGATATTAAAGAATTAACAGTCATGATGATCTAATAATATTTTAGGAAATTATTGGTAAAGTATAAAGTAACATTTCAAATATAATATTGGTACTGGTATATAATCAGTTTTAATTGTTTTTTTTTAAATTTTTTTGAAATTTTAGATATAATATTATAAATATATATTTCTAAAAAAATTTTAAACGTTAACATTCTGGAACAACTTTTCCTAAGAACTATATATATTTTTAGAATATTTTTATACGAATACAAAAGTATACTTTTGCAATGTATGTTGTTGGGTTGTGCATTTATTACATATTTATTGGAAACGAGTGTAAGTTAACATTTTTAATGGGATATTTTTACCCATATTTGGAAATTGTATGAAAACTGTTTTGTCTAAATATTTTTATAAAACATATAATATTTAAATTTTAATTGTTTATAATTATTTTGATTTGATAACCGTTTGGTGAGTTTTTTGAAGGAGTTGATACAAATTTTTATCACTTAATATTGTACATAATAATTCGAGTATACTTATATATATATATAGTTCAGTTTAAACCGTATACTATATTTATTTCAGTGAAAATAAAAAAAAAATACTTTGCCGAACTGGTAGACCGTAAATTTCAAGCCAATTAAAAATATATGTATGATAATAATACCCTGTTCACGTTTATTATATATTCTTGGATGAAAAACGTTTCTAATTATGAATCAACGGGAGAAAAAAAAAGCAAAAAAGAGAACGAAAATATAATATAAAATACTCGGACGTCCGACCTTCGAGGTGGGTTTTCAACGATAATAGTCTTGACATCTATATACGTTCATTTTCGCCTTGCGCACTATTCTCCTGTGTTATAATATGCTCGTTTTTCAGCCCAGGGGGAATCACTTTAGAGATTGTATCCTTATGGACGAGTTGGGGAGTGCAAAAAAATAATCCTGCCCTTAGAATATCGTCGAATGGCTATGCGGTCTAATAATACGGTGGTGGCAACTTGCAAAATGGTATATCTGACGAAAATATCGCCTCCAACGAGTAGAAAACATTAGATCCTATACGCATAATGCACCTACCTGAGAGAAAAAAACATAGGAAAAAAATATCCGCCGAGTAAATGAAATATAATATATTATAGTGATATTTTTTTTATTAAATTTTTTCATTATTTTTTCATTACAGGCCATAGTATGTGTCCCATACTTTACAAATAAAAATTTCTTATTATCCCCGTAGTTTTTGCTATTTACCTTTCTCGTGTTTAACATTAGTTAGTTGGTCACTAGACACTAAGTTCTATTTGTCTGATTTATTTACGTGTATTATGTATATTGTATATTTTTAATATGTTTATTTTTATTTTTAACAGCTTAATAAAAGTCCCCTATAAAACTAATTATATTTCACTTTTTTTTTTTTAAATGCTTTGTCTATAAATAACATCTAGTCATCTAGATTTATGAATTCAAGAATTCAAGTCACTATAATATAGTATTTACTATCTTCTTACCTATTATTATTACACAATATACTATATATTATATGAATTATAAATTAATGATCAAAATAACATTTAGCATTTAGCATTTAACCGGGTTAGGCGTCTCAAAAAAATTACCGAATTGGGCTAATTTATTAAAAACCCAATCCGGCTTGAAAATGTCTTTATTTTGAAAAGCCCGGTTCAGTCCAAACATGATAAGTATTTTTCAGTCCCCGTTTGGTCAAAAGCACAAACGTTTTTAATACCTACCTACAATACTTGTACTAACTTATTAGAATCAAACATTTTTGATCCTGTACGAATCAATGATTTTTTTTTTCTTATCCAGCCCGGCCTGAAAATACATTTAAGCCATTAAAAAGATAAGTTCTGTCCCGTTCAGTATGGACCAAGCCACTTGAGAGTAAAGGCGGTCTTTACAGGTCCATAGTAGGTACCTTAAAAATATACTTTCATAATACATTGTTTTTATGAGAACATATAGTCGGGCTGGCCGATATTCTCAACGTTCGGCCAAAAAATACTTTAAAAACTAGACGGGAATAAATGCTCCCGTAGCCTACAAAATGACGCCACTTAACTGCATTTTTTATTAGGTAGGTATTTCGTAATTTAAAATTTTCACCACCCTCCAATATATGTTAAATTTAATTTTAATTTTCAAACAGCAGCTAATGATTTAAATTATAAATACTTTAAGAATATGTTGTTATAATAACATTCGCGTTTTGATTTTTTAATCCGACGAATACTACTATAGTCATAATAAAAATTCAAATTTAAGGCTCGGCGGAATGGAGTAAAACTATCAGTAATTATTCACTCGGATGCATCCTAAATTTGAACACTTGTTACTTGGGCAATATTATTCATTAGATTTAAAAATCAAAACGTAAAAATTCTTATAAAAATACAATATTCTTTAAAAATATTTAACTTAAATCATAGGTAGTCATGTGAAAATCGAAAGTTGATATAGTTTTAACAAATATGGGAGGAGTATATAACAAATAACATTCTAAAAAAATTATTTTTACTTCCTGAGATCTCTAGCCTGACTAATGGTAAAAAAAATTATCCTATATACAGTTATTCTTATTTGAATAACGAGATAATTTGCACATTTACTTAAAAAATATCTATTATTGAGAGATATTAAATCTAATTAAATTATTCTTAAATCTAGGCACAAGTTGGCATAATTAAAAAAAAATTTTTTTTAAAGAATATTATATATATTATATATATATTATCTGGGAAAATTTTCACGTATTCACGCAATTATTTATTACCTTATGTGGGTTTTTTTTTGTATTACAAATGGCTGTTGTTATGAAAATATGAAAAATAAATGAATCATTAATTCAGTCAAATGCATTCTGGACATATTCGCATGTGCACGACTTGCACATTTATTAAACACATTTCGAATATTATAAAATGTATTTTTCAGTTGACTCGCAAATTGTGTGTAAAAATAAATCTTTTTATCAAAGGAGATCAGATTCGAATTTCTGTAATAAAATCTGTCATCGCAGAGCAATATATATTTACACCAATTCACTCCCGACAACAATATAATAGCTATATTGAAGTAGAAAAATTTCTATACACATTACTATATATTGTAACGATATTATAACCTATTATGTTTTTTATGCATAAAACAGAATTAAACGTAATATTAAGGGTTTAGAATATAAAAACGCCAAATCGTTAATTTTGAAAGAACAGCTCATTTGTGTAGACTTTTAAATTAATTTTAATATCAGAGACAAACGTTTTAATATAACTATTATATGTTGTTATTACATATCTCAGTTGAAATTAAAATGATCTATATATAAAGATCCTTATTGAGAACTCTTATCGGATAACTATTTAATTACCAATTTAATATTTAATAAATAATTTACCTAATATATTATTATTTAATTTTAAATCTAATATACAATTTTTTTAGTAAAATCGAAATTGGTACCATACCAATGTATGATCTTACATTTTATTTGTATAAAAAAGAGTAATATCCAGATTATTTTGTTTTAGAGTTTTTATTTTCTTATTCAAGAAAAAAAGACTGTCCAACAAAATAATACGAAATAAAAGTTTATTCAAAATTGAAACACAAATTAAAATATTTGTAAAATCATATTTGAAACATACATATTATATTTTAATATTATACCAGAATGCTTAAATATATTGAAATTATACACCAAAATATTTAGTTATGTATATTGGTAACTTTTAACTTTAACTCATTAATTACTTTAATCTCATCCTTGTCTGCCTACTGTATTTTTTAGACTAAATAATATATTTGAATAGCTTATTAAGTTGTCTATGGCAAAAAGTATGATATGCAGGGTATAAGAGATGCAGTTGTCGATAATTTATAATATTCCACTCGTCGGATAGATTATTATTAACTGGCGGAACTCGATATTTTCTTTGATTATTGTAATAATATAAAATAGCCCCCCCCCCACTGAAATATTGACAGCGGCCGATAATAATAAGTTATCTAAATCCTTCGGTCGGTAGACGGTTAATTTTTGGAAATTTTCAGTATATTATTGCCAGTGAATGTAAAGATGAAGTGGCGGTAGTTTAGATTTGTCGATTCGGCGGTATTGTGTAAATACTTACCTACGCATCATTACATTTTCATGGAAAGGTTACTGATCATATCCGTTTTTTGGATCGTAGGGAATGGACGAATATCAGAACTTATAATATAATATAGTACTTCATAAAAAATATATATTCACATCAAAAATATCTAATAAGAAGTTACCCACCCCAAAAACGACAAATCCAGTGCGTGTATAAGTAGGTAATTAAACATATGAGCTCATGCTTCATTATTTATATTATATATTATATTATTTGATTATATTATCATATACGATTAAGTTACCTATGTATAGTAATTAGGGCTGGGCAATTACACGATTAATCGATTAATCGAATAAACGCCAGTAATCGAATAATCGTCAATAATCTAGTAATCACTAATTATCGAATAATCATCAATAATTGAATAACCATCAATAATCAAATAATCTCATGTTTATCTCAATTTATATTTCTATAGTGTCTACTAATGTTGGCTATTATCAGAAAATGCATTTTCAAAAAGTTCAATTTATTTTAGGTATTTACTTGTGATTATAAATTCGATACACCATCGTAATATAATATTATTCATGAATAAATCATTGCAGTAAGAATTTTCTTTACGATTTTTACGATTATTGAATGGATTAAATTATTCGATTATTACGAATATTCAATTAAAATAAAAAGTTTATTTATCGGAATATATAAAATAATATAAAAAAAATATTTTCAATTATTACGATTATTTTCAATTATACGATTAATCGTTGTTATATGAAATGCAACTCATAATCGATTATCGATTATAAAATTTCATAATCGCACAGCTCTAGAAGCAATATTGTTTGATTATAGAAAATTTATTGAATTCTAACTTTTTTTTTAAATGGAATAAAAGAGTTATATCAGTTTAAGACTTTTTGACTTTCTTACAAGTTTTTGGAGATATGTTAGACTGATTTGATTGCATGTGGAATATTTAGAAAATTTATAAAAAAAATCCTTATAAATATACATATATTGTGTATATTATTTATTATACACATATTAATACATATTGGTTAATATTACAAGATTTTTATTAGAGAAAATCTAAAATAGAAGATTCAATGAAAGGTTCTTCTAGGTTGATACCTATGTTAAAAGATCTACTTTTGAAAGTATATATGGAAAAAAAATCATAAAAATAAAAACACTAAATTCGATAATATATTTTATTTTTCTATATTAAATTTTCGTTGTTGGAAATTATTTAATTCAAATCTGTTTGCCTTGACATCGATGTAAAGTTTATAGACATTTCATGCTGAAGCATGGTAAAACTGACAAACACTGACATTTGTTACGTACCTACATGTTTGTGCCTATTTCTAAAAACTTAAAATCACTATCAGGCAAAGGTGCATTATGTGTTTTAATCGGATTCCCGAAAACATACGTTAAAAAATTGTCCACAGTTGTCGCTATTATAGCTATTGCCGTCGCCTTTACTATTCCATATTATTCGATATATAATATGTATTTATATTTTATATATTGTCGTTAAATCGAATTGCACTCGGGAAAGTGTAAAAAAATTCAATGACCTCGCGACATTATCCGGCCGGAAGTGAATTCGTTTGGTCGGTGATGAGCACTGGGTTTGGGGAGGGACGTTTGAACCAACATGCAACAGGACGTTCCGGTCACGCGAAATAACGTAAGCGCCAAATTATGTGTTGCCTTCCGACAAGTATTCACTTGGAATATTTACATTTCTATGGAAATTTCTAAAAAAGAAATCGATTGTTCGTATTTTTACAAACATTCACCGCTATTACCACAGTATACATATTGCACATAATATTAGGTCTGTTATCGTTAAAAGTTAATTTACATTTTTTGGTTTATTTTTAGGGGAAGCTAAATTGGTTTGGTTGATCCATTCCATTCCATTGTTTTTTTTTTTTTTTTGTAATCCACGAATTCTTTGTTCATACACAAGCCAAAGAGTTATGGTCTGAAAACGAGGGTGTATACTACATAAAAATGAAATTTTAACTGAAAATACATAAAAATACAATTTAAATAAATTGTATAAAGTGGATAAATATGTTTGAAATAGTAATGATAGTCTTGAATGTGTAAACAAATTATGCTGTATATGAAGAAAAGTATTCCTTTTTTGTTACATATCATAGATAATAATATATATTTGTATTAAACTACACACTTTTATATAATTGAATTATAGGTTTTAATTTTTATAATGACTCTAATTAAAATATTATATTATATCTATAATGTGATGCAGAAGAAATGATATTGTAATTAGAGAAATTTTTTTTTTTAAATGATATAGTTGTTTCTCCCCTAAAAGCACCACAATATTATGATCGATACTTCAAAGTTGGTGGTTGTTTTTAACAACATGTCACATTGTTATTTATAACGTTTCTGGACATCAAAGACAGTTTTGAAATATGATTTTTTATAAATACCCGTGGAAAAATAACAACTGATTATACCTTATAGTGTTCATATTGACTACTTACAAAATAAACTAGATATTTAAACTAGTAACGACTTATGTAACAATAGGCTACTATTTAAAACATAGTTTCTTTGAAACTGATAAATCGATTACATTTTTCTATTTCTACACGAAATAATAGCATCAAATTACTTATAAGCAAACATATTGTATATTGTATAAAATTATATTATGAAGAAAGATTATCTCAAAAACTATGTTTTTCTATTATTTGAAAACAAATTGTTATTGTTAGTTTTAGATTTTAAGTGGAGCGAGAGAGTTAGTGGTTTTACAATGATGTTTATTTTTTTTTTCTGTAATTAACTTTTCGACCAGAAAACTTGCTAAACAAGTAAATATATAATATACATTTCTCAGTAGCAAATTATATACAGTTGGTACTTTAAAAAGTTAATTTTTTGTTTTTTGATTATTTTCTATAAATTTGCATGGAAAAATTACTGAAAAACATAATTCCGTTAAATTAAATTGAGACATTTCTTATTAATTCTGGAAAAAAGATTTTAAAATTTTGAAATTTTCATACTGAATATATAATTTAGTATAAAATTGACAATGATGAAATTTGCAAATTTTCATTTGGAATTTTGTCCTATTTATAGACATTTTAGATTTTGAGGTTTATAAGTCTTAAATGAGGTAATTTTTGTTTTTTTGATCTGAAATTTAATCCAATATTAAACGTAAGTCAATCTATATATATTCAAAATAAATCTCCTAAATCGGACATGATTTTATTTATTATTAATATTATATACAATTAATTAATAATTATACGTATAATATTATTTTTATATTATTACGTATCTGTTATGATTGCAAAAAAAAAAAAATCATTAGGTACTTAGTTTTATAAACTAAATTAATTTACATAAGGACTTCATATTAGGTACTTATTCATATATCAATAATATAACATATTTTAAAAAAAATGTTATTTCAAATGTTGAATTTATTGAAAAAATATCTTCAAATACAAGGCTATTATATTTAATATAAAATGTTTAAGATTTATAATGTATACCTTACATAACATATACCTATTAGGTGTGAACATAAATATTGTAAAACGTTTATATTTTTTATAAAATTTAAAGACCATTTGTTTTAGTTAATCATCTAATTTGACATTTAATTTAGTGTGTTTTAACTGGTAAGTATATAACAATTTATATATTACATTTTATATACATATAATCCCACTAACATATTATTTACCTATCTTTTTATTTTATACACAAGGCAATTTTAATTAATATAAAACTTTCTATCAAAGTATAGATTTATTATGCATATTATATATCTTATATTTTACAATAATCGCCAAATTCTAAATTTTCTAAACATTATTTGATATTGTATGATTATTATTTTTGAATTTTATTCAACCTTATGTCATATTATTGTTTAATTATGTTACTATTGTACAGACTATTTTAATATGAGTCAATTAATGGTTTCATGCAATATTTTATTCGTTTTCAATACTAAATATAAATGTGACAATACTATTATGTACCTGTATTTATTCGAGCTTTTCTAAATAATATTATATTATATAGTATACATAAGATCACACTAAATTACATTTACTTCTTAAAATTGCTCTTACAATGTAATGTTGAACATACTGAATATACAATTAATATTAAGTAATAGTTATGTACCTACAGTATACACTGATGCTCCGCTCACAATTGTTGTTATCGATCGCTATGATTTATCATTACTTTCAAGTGCAATACGTTCATCAAGGGTTTGCCATCCGATAAACGAAGTACTTCCAACCACTTACTGACATCGGACGAGCGAAGTGCATTTTTTTATAAACACAGATTGTCATGAAATTAAATTTTGCGAAGTTTGATGATTTTAAAATAATAATATCAACATTTATCGAATAGAAAAAATAAACATAATTAAATAATTGAATACAAGTTGTAGATTTAACCTAATATTATATAATGTATCTTAAATTATTCAAAACCATTAGTGGGCATGTTTGATAGGGGTAGTGGTGGGAAAGGGTTACACATATTATAACTTTCGAATAGTTAGGAAACGTACAAGTACTACTATCTATAGTATAAAAACACGTGTTTAAAGTTGATTTCGATAATAGACGAACGGGTTAATTGTAATCGGAAACGTGCCGTATTTTGAGTTTTAGCTGAGGTATATCATTAAAATTTCTCTTAATGATTCTCGGGTGTTTCCGAGCAGGTACGAAATCCGAAATAATAATATAATGTATAATTATCAATTGTTACGGGACTTTGTGTTTGTCATTGGTAGGTTGGTAAGCGTGTACCTGTATATTTCTATATACAAAATATATGTTAATATTATTATATTATTTGATTAATTCTAATGAGAGAGAGCGGTGGCGCAAGTGCACTTTATTATAGTGTTCCGCGCAGTATTGTTCCATTCGTGAACGTCCGTTAACGGCGTTAATAATATTGTTTTCGGATACTTTAACGATATACGTACGCCATTTCGTTCGGTGACGAGATGGTAGTAAGGTAGGAAGGAAACCGCCGGAAAAAAAATTTTATCAACCCTTTCGGCTCTGTATTAATTTTCACTTTTTACTATAGGTACATAATGCCCGTGAGAAATAATTAGAATATCATAATAAACACGGGAGATTTTGAACGAGGCTTCGATTCACATTCGACAATTATTTGGTCAAAATTTCTTTAACCAAACTTCATAACATCTACTGTCATTAAAAACGTTTAACCGCGAATAGTGTAAGGCCGGAAATCAAATAGTTGATTCATTATAATTATTATTTACTATTTACTATTTTACTACTTACTAACGTAAATTTTATTCATTTTATTTTTCTTTTCAAATACTTGTTGTTAAAATGGTATGATTATTATTATTTACCGAGTCATAGCTGTTCTAAAAATTAATTAATTTTTACAAATTTGTAATTGCTCTAACATAGTCAACTATTTCAAAGTATTAAACACAAAATTAGGTTAATAATTCAACTTACACGATTCCGGTAAAAAAAATAGGGTTTCCTATTAAAAAAAAAAAACAAAAGTTTTACTGTGCATTCACAAATCAAAAAGGTCCAAAAAATAGTTTTTTTGTGACTTCCCGTACTCTATTACCAACAATTACGGAAAAAAACAAATTAAAAAATTTAATACTGAAAAAAAATACAATTCAAGTTAGTTTAAACTTTAGAGATATAGAGCATGTATAGTTCTTTCAAAATCAATGCACACAGTATAATTGTTTTTTTATCATGAGCTATTCTAAATCTCGCGAAGTATGAATATTTTTTGTGATAATTTTGCAGAAAATTATGGTATAATTAATTTTTCGGATTTATTTTATGGATTTAAAAATTTTAAACGTGGTTATTTCCATAAAAATTTATTCTTTAAGAGTTTTTAACTTAAATTATAGGTTATTATTTCACAATCGAAAGTTGATATAGTTTTGAAAAACAAGAGAGGAGGGTAAATAAATTTAAATTATGAGAAAGTATATAGAATTATGTATAAAAATAACTTTCTGTAAACTTATACATCAATACTAATTATGCTTTCCGAGATTAAACCTCATAATAAAATCATCATACTATATATAATATATTTTTACAACATAAATAATTATAAAAGAATATTAAATTTATGAGATAGATATATAAGTACTTACAAATATATAACTACAGGGACAGGATAATAATTGGAATTTAAAATTAAATGTTGCTTTTTATATAAAATCAAATACGTATAAAAAGTGGTCTAGACACAGTGTACGGATTGTTTAAATAATATTTCACATTTCAAGGGATTTTAAAAAGTACTGTTTCAGTTCTTCAATGAATTATTAACATGCATTTATGATACACATACAATATATTTGGTATTTTTATTATAAAAAAATATTAACCTTATGTTACAAATAATACAAATACAAGAGTGCATTATATTTTAAATTTAATATGGAGAATATTATAATTAAAAATTAAAAATCAATATGTAAATAAAATATTTTTGCCGGGTTACATCACAGATCACTTAGAGATATTGGACATTCTAGGTACCTAATTAAATATTACGTAAAGCATTTATCAATTTTTAAGACTAAAGGTTTAATATTGTTAATTGGAAATTTTGCAATTGTAACATATAAATATTGTGTAAATATGTTTTAAACCATATTTCCAAAAATAATTGTGGTATCATGTCAGAAATATTATAAATTTAATATTTCGAACATGTGTTAATAAAATGTTCATTACAATATTTAAAAATACATGATTTAAAAATTGTTGTGACACAATTTTTTAAACAACGTTGTAAAATCATGTACCTATAATTAAATATATAAATAAGTTGTTTTAATTCGAGAATAAATGGTAGAAGACTGAAGTGGTGATACTAGTTTATTCAGACAAATAATGTACATATTTACCACTAGCGATACAAATATAAATATATACCTGTCTCATTATCTGACTTTGCCATAAATATTTATACTAACAAATCCTTTTATTAAAATAATATTAAAGGAATATTCTATGAAATTTTCAAATTTCTACGACCAGTAATATATAGGCAATGAAATATAAATAAAAAAAATAATAAATATAAATTGAAACCCACTTTTCCTGTCTCCCCTTAAAAGTCGAATTTTGAAAAATCCTTTCTTAGCGGATCTCTATATATAAAATATAAATGTTATACTATTTTTCGTAATTTTTTCATTAATTATTGTTAACCTAATCATTAAGTATAATATTTAAAAATAAAAAGTAAATTCTACATAATTATATTCTGAGCGTAATATTAATTTTTAAATATTTAAAAAAAAAAATAGGGAACCATATTAACACTATTTGTAATTTTGTCATTTATAAAACATTCCTTTATTAAAGATAGATCTATGCTAAAAAACTACTGGGAATATCTAAAATATTGAAAGTACCGACTTTGGATCGAATTCGCTAAATCTCATAACTCCAAAACTCCTGCTCAATTTTTTTTTACCTATAAAATCGTATACGTATATTATAACACATCATTGTAAAATAATACATTCTTCGTTTTGTCTAAATGACAAAAAAAGCTAAATTTAAATCTAAATGTATTAAAATAGGTAACAATAATATAATTTTTTATAACAAGGTACTACGAATCATATCGGTTCAACATTAAATATACCTATATAATTATATTAAAATATAATTTCTTCATTAAAAATAAACATAATTAATGAAATTTAATAATTTGTTTATAATAAAATAAACTTTCAGTTATAATGATTTTATAAATTCTGAATTTTCCTATAAACTATTTATTAATTTTTTTAAATTAAATTTTCTAATAAAAAATAAATTTTATATGTCGTTTTATTAATTTATTCGCAAGTAATGAAGTAAAATCATCAAAAATAAAAAATTGAGAACATAAAAACGTATTATTTTGATTACCTATATTTAATTTTGGGATATATTTTTGTCTACAATTACATTAGTTTGAAGTGTATACATTCGTCATTTGAAGGGTTAAAAACGTATATATTATTGAGGGTATATGTATATTATAAAACAATTTTAAGTGTTTGCATTTGCTATAAATTTCCCATAAAATGTGCACATAACTGAAATTCGGAGATAAAAAAATATGATTACTTTACCGAATTTTATTTGGTTTTTTACTCGTTAAGCTGTTTAGAAATCTTTTTTATTTTTATTTTAAGCGTTCATTACACATTAAAATGTTCTGCGTTATTGTACAGTATTATGTTTAACTTTACAATTGTTTGTGTATAACATGAAAACTTTGCGGTGAACAAGTAGAACGCGTAATTTTAATTATAAAATAAAAAGATTTCACATTTGAATAAAATGAGATTTTAAGTACTTATAATATTAAAATATAAATAATCAATACGTATGTAGACAATAGCTCACGAATATTGTTTAATTAAATGTTGTTATATTTATAATATTATTTTAATTTATTACCAGGTAAATCATATAAAACATTTTTCACTATTTTTTATTTTCAATATTTAAATAAATATATACTAAAGTAAATTTTTTTTTTTTTTTTTGTTCAAATATTACGACTTTCGGTGTACATACATGTACACATATTTCAGATAGTACACGACACGAATTTATAAGATAGAATATACCTTTTAATTATAAAATTATTCGTAATTGAAATTACTCGTGAACGTCTATAGAAATAATTTAATCGCCCGCAAGTTTTAATTCTCTCGAATCATTCCCGTAACAAAAGCATATCGTTTTACATTACCTCCACTCGCAATGCACGTGATGTCGACCGTGACTCCTTCCTTGTACGGTCCTAATATGTAGTGAGGTATGTGATCGCCTTTTTCGTTCAATACACTCAGTCGATCCGGAGGCACTGTAAAATAAAATAAGGAAAAGATAATACAAATATTTATAGTAAAAATGATAATAATTCGTTTTGTTTTTCTATTAAGAGAACGCCACACCGACAATTTTTAATGAAAAACTTGCATTTGCATTTTAAATTTATCAACTTACAAACAAAATATAAATTATATATAATAACATAATCTAGCAACTGATAGAGCCGATTTTTAAGATGTTAAAGTATTTTATTTTTATTTTTTTTTTAACAGAATATAAAACGTGTACAAATGTATATAAATATATAATTTTGTTCTTCATATTTTATTTTTTATTTCATATTTTTACAATATTCTCAAGTTAATAAAAATTAAAAATATCTAAATCTATTTTATTTTATAATGAATATTGTAATTATAAGATAATTAAAAACGGTATTGACACAGGTATATTTTTAAAATATATTGAAATATTTTTTAATTGTTTTATTTTTAATTTAATAAAAACTACCTATATAAAACCATTTAGAAATAGAGTCTGTGGCGTTCTCTTTAATAATAGAGTATATATAACAGCCGATATTGTCGATTTGAGAAGATTTTACCGAATAATGACCTTTTTCGAGAATCATGGAATTGCGGTTACTTAAAATGGTTAGTTTAAGTGACCATTAATTTCCTATTGCCAATTATTTTTGCTCATAAAATACGGTAGTTTATATATAATAGATAAAAGAGGTTTATTTTACATTTAATCAAAATATGCAGTGTCTAATTTCCACATCCATTTATAATACATATATAAGATCCTGAAGCGAAGGATGTATTGGATTTTTCTTTACCTTTTAAAACCAGATATTATCTTACTAAATATCTACAACATTTACAATTTACCACACAGTTAACAGCACTGAATGTCATATACGGATAGGTGGTAGAGATTTAAACGAAATGTCTACACGTGCTCGTGATGTGTATATATTACGTTTTCATACACAGTACACACGAATTCGATGGAAATATACGTTTTTTATTTCTGTTTTAAGAAGTGCGTACGTGGCTAATAACTCAAAGTAATAACTCAAAAACTCCCATTTCAAACGTATTTAGGCAAAAATGATGAAACGTTTCAATAGGTAAAAACATTCTTTAAAATACACTGTTTATTCATAAAAAAAAAAAAAAAAAAAAAAAAAAAAACAGAAAACATCAATCACATATACTGAATAGAAAATTAGTTATTTGACATTTCTGAAAAAAGTGGTTTTTTTTTTAGTTGTTACACTTTTGATCTAGGTTTGCGATATAGTATATATACGTGCGGTCGACTCATATTGATAAGTATATTATATGTATATTATAAAATAAATATACACATATATTGTCGTCCGATAAGGGCGGTGTACAAAGTTTCGTGCGAAAATAAATCTAACAAAATCTAAAAAGAAAAAATAGAAAAATACACGTCTCCATTAATGTTTTATCGTCCGGTGGTTTTTCATATTCCGAAAGCGTTCGAGTGTGTTAGGACGCAGCGTGGCTTTACAACGACCAAAAATCCATGTCGAGAAAATGTTTTTTTGATTCGACTTTCGAACAACTGACGTTATAAATATTGTATCCGAATGAGAGCATAAATACGAGGCGGCGAGAGATATCTATCGTTTCGGGCGCCATTGTACTTTTTTTTCCTGTGTGTCCGGGTGAGGGAGTCGAAAAAGAAATATATATATACGAGTATGTCATCCACACGTAGTGGGTGGTTTTGTTTTTTTATTTTATTTTTCAAAAACTTAATGTCGTTCACGAATCTAACAGTGTCTGTACATCATAATATATAACGATCGTCAAACCATCTGGGCATTATTTTTTTTTTTCCGAAACATTTTATCCGTCATTAAATATAGTGTTACTATTTGAAAGAAAAAGTATTTCGTTAATACTCAAAATGCATGGACAAAAATCCACGAATTTTAACCATATATTCTGCGATATCTACATTTGTAATTTCCAAAGTCCGTTAGATTGATTATACACCAAATTTTCTATAGATGTTTATTATATCCCGGGAAAGTTGGTTTCAGTAAAATGTTAAGAAAAAAATTATTTTGGAAAGAAATAATCAGTAAAAAAACAGATCAAGCTGTGTAAATGTATAAAATAGACCTATATATTTTGTTGATTTTTAATCATTATTGGATACATATATAGGTGAAATCCGCAGGGGTAAGGGTCAGTCGATTCATCGTTTTATTAGAGTCTTTCAGTCTTTCTGCATTACACCTTTCTTCCAAAAAAAAAAAAAAAAATTTCTGGTTACGTATTTGAATGAATTATAAAAGTTTTTGATGACATTCAAAATTATTATTATTATGTGTTGGAAAATTTGTCATTATTTCATCCAGAGCAACTTTTTTCATAATATCTAATGTTGGCTAAAAGTATTATTTATGATATTTAATATCACACAAAATGTATAGAATACTGGCCAAAAAAATTACATGTCTCAATAACATAAGATTATTAGCCAATGTCCTGTTTATAATCCAGATTTGAGCGGTCTAGTACAATTTCACGTGGCTGATTTGGTGTGACAATTTCCGGATATTCCATTTTGGCGTGAAGTTATTTTGGCGTAAAAGCCATTTCGGCGTAAAGTGTATTTTAGTATTATTACTATATTTTATTATTTTAGTTAGTACTAATTATTTAATTTCCCTAACAGTTTAAAAAAAAACTAAACTAAAAATCACATAAACGTTAAAAAAACGTTTTTGTAAAAATAATAATTTACCACTTTTATTATGAGATAGAGACATCAAATTTTGATTAATAAATAATAATAAAAATAGTTCTGTCCAATTCGATAAACGTCAAAAAATGGAAAAAATTGATCCTCAACTGAATTTTGGTATGCAAATTTCCATTGAACTAACTAAAAATCCTAACGGCTATCTCCTGTGCTTAGCCCTCCACGACCCTTCCCAAAGGGAAGAAATCTATCCTCCAACCTTTTTCCTTAAAATTCGTTATTCGTTGAACTTAAAAATAATATAATAATAATAATGACGTTTAAAATTTTAATTTATATCAAATACCTACCAACTTTAGATTAAATAATACATAAGTATATATATTTTACTGAAAAAAAGAGTAAAATAAAACTCCTTTTAATGCAATAACTAATAATTTAAATGCATTTTGAGTAAGTATCTTCTATATTTATGTACTATATCGGGATATTTAATAGACATTTTTTTATTTTTTTTTATTAAAAGAAAAGCTTCAGCAGCAAGGGCCATTAGCTGTACATAGTATATTTACATTACATTTTTTTATATGTATATATGATAAAAAATGAATTCTAATAATTATATGTAGTGATATGTTATGTACAAATACAATATTGTTATGGTGATAGTTTTTATATCTGTTTGTCAAGTTTGGACGTCTTGAGAAACATGTAGAGGTTTTGGATGGCACCAGGGTCTGGGCCAACTATTTTGTAGAGGTCCATCAATAGATGATATTTTTCCCGGAGTGAACTCCAGAGAGTACTGTGAGAACTATGCCACATGAACGCCAGTTTGGTGGTTTTCCGTTTTCCATGAGATAGCCATGGGTTAGTCGAGTGTGTCCAATTCAAATTGGGTTAATAATGATTTCTTCTTTTATTGATTTTTTGGTGAATTGCCATTGTAGTATGTTTTGTTTAATTTCATGTGATTTGTTGATTTGATTTCTCTAGTGTTCTTACCAAATATTGGTGACGATTTTTATAATTTTGTTTTGGTCAGTTAAAGTAGTCAGATTTAGCTTAGAATTTTCTATTGACATCGCTGTTTTTTTGGCATGTTTGTCGGCTTCTTCATTTCCATGTGTTCCACAGTGCCCTGGTCTCCAAATAAATTTTATATTTTTGTTAAAGATTTCTAATTTGTGTAGTTTATTAATTAATTTTGTAGAAATATCATTAAGGTTGAAGGTATTATTAATGCTGTGTATTGTGCTTAGTGAGTCGGAGAGAATATAATAATTTTGATCGGATAAGTTTTTTATGTATTTGAGAGCAGTGATAATTGCTAAAGCTTCAGAGGTGTATATTGAACATTGGTCAGATAGGTTATAGGTGATTGGACAATTGTAAAGAATGATTGATTTACTATCATTATTTTGATTTTACAATACTAATATTTTACAATACTAATATTTTACAATACTAATATTGACAACTCCTTGGTCACATTTGGATACATCTGTCTATTTATATTGTCCATGTAATTTACTTATTAATTCCCGAAAATAATTTAAGTAAATTTCTGGAGCTGTTGAATTTTTTTAATGCGGATAGTTCAGTGATTACATTTGTTTTTTTGGTCCATGGGGTCTTTGAATACCAGATTATTTAATAACATTTGAAAAATTTAATTAGAACTTTTTGAAGATTAATTTTATATGGTCAGACATTTATTGTTAAATATAAAAAAAAAGTTTTATCACGATTTTCGATAAATGATCGTTATCTTCGATGATACTTCGTTTAAATATAAATTAATATTAAGAGTGGACAATGGACATCATGCATAAAATGAATTTTACGCAGAAATAGCTTATACATCAAAACGTATTATATGCCAAACGGCCTATATGCCATATACTCCAGATTGGTTTTTAGATTTTTGTCCTCTTGATGTTATATTGTTGTATATTTCGTATGTGTGTATTAATTATTTTATCATTTAACGAATTATGAAAGCAATACAATTGTTCAATATAATAAAGAAGTATCACACGTATAAAAAGAATACTGTTACCTTCACGAAACAAACGTTTTCCAGAAAATATTATTTTACTTTTTGACAAATGTTTTGACGACATTTTGGTTTTTCACTATTCGAGACTCTTTTCTCTGAGATGTACGAATATATTATTATTATTATTGGTGCAAGTACATATTTGACGTTCCGGTAAACCCTCCCTCGTTGATCAAAGTCGTTGACCAAAAACTCTTGGAGCACGTGGAAGAAGGACGAAGTGAAAAAGAAAAAAAAAAGCACCGAATTATACCGTTTGACCGATGATAAATGCGAAACGTATATATAACCATCATATAGGTACGATAGTGATGGCGGGGATCGGGGGGAGGGGCAGAGCACTATTGCACCTGTTTTCCCAAAGTTCACACCGCGATATATAATACTATAATAGGTTTACACGATGTATACGTATGTGTCCGGGATATATGTGTGGACGTAAAATTCGTGTTTTCTACTCTACTTTTGTGTCGGGTCTTCGTACTTTGTACGTCTATAAATTTCTGACTCGGACCCACGAACTCTCTCCATCACCTCCAACCACACAGATCGGGTCGAGCTGGGGCGAAAAAAAAAATAATTATCTCCTGCGGGCCCGATCGAGGTAAACGGGAAACGCGCGGGCTTAACCTCGAAACGAGTTTCGGGTCCGGTAACGGTATTTTATTTTTAGTCCTTTTTTTCGCCACCGGACCGTAAAATATATTATGTACACGGACGCGGCATTTTCGCGCGCGCCCGGCAACGGCGGGAGGAAAAAAAGACGCACGCGCCCCCGCCATTTCCCGTGCGCAGACCGCGGACACGCAATAATCGAGTTACGCGGCCGTTTCGAAAATACGTTCACCAGATGCGGGCCCCCGGGCACAGTTTTACCGATTCCCATGTGCCTGTAGGAGTCGACGATACGGCGAGATTTTCAAAGAGAAACGGCTATTTAATTTTTAGGAGAAAAATCTAAATTGAGAGTATATTGCATTTTATTTATGACAGGAAACCATCATCGAATATTCGATCGTGCGAGTAAACCGTTCCGCGTTCCCGTGGATCCATTCCATTATATAGGATTCATTTTTATTTTATTTTATTTTTATTTTTTTTTTTCATTCATTTCGTTCGTTGTTATATGCAATATTATAGTACAACTGAAAAACTATTGCACTCAAACGAATAGTGTACTATACGATGTACGTTTCGTAGATTCATTGGCATTTTTCCGCTGTAGTTTCTCACACAGCGCTTTCAATGAAATCGTTACGAGAAATCACGTAAAATCGTACACTCGCTTATACATTAATATATCCAATATTCAACCAACACAGTTTATTATACATTTTAAAATTCATAGAATACAGTAGTAGATTAAAAAATGATTCCCTTGTGTATTATTCACTCTACAAATCTAATCCAAACTTAAAATGCTTTTACAAAAACAAATTGTACAATGTTAAAAAATTAACGTTTTGTATAAAAAAACAATTCTGCATACGACTACTTCAGAGTTTCTAGATATAATTAGAAATATGAAACTAATAAATTTTCTAAAATAGAAATATGTTTCTATATGAACACGAATCGATATTACTTGCAGACGGATGGACACATAAGGAATATAAAGTACTTTTATATAGAAGCATAATTGTAAAAATATAATGGAGAAATTGAGGGTTTTGTGTTGAATAATTAGCAAATTAGGTTTGGTATTTCTATAATCATAATGTAACTAAAACATAAAACTGGAAACATGTAAACTTAATAATTTTTGCGTGAAACATGATTTAAAAATGTATAGTATTAATAATTCCATTGGTTTAATTAGAATATAATTCAATTAGAAATTTTAAATTTATACATTTTATATGATACTACCTTGACTTTTATAATATATTATATTCATTATATTTTATGTCTTATTCCAAAGACAAATGTATTATACAATAAATATAATATTTAATTTTTCTAATTTCGAAATATATCTCTGAGATAAATATATTCCTTTATTCATTAATATATATATATAAATTAAAAGTTGTGTAACGACACTTTAACTGTGTGATAATTGTGTGTGTGTTTATGTAACTTAAATAAATAAAAACTTTTATCATTAATTATGTTGTATTGTAATTTTAAGCTAAAAAATGGCTTGTTATATCAAATATAAAAAATGAGATTGTTCAAAATTAATTTCTATTTTCCATTTGTGTATTGTATTATTTTATAAATATGATAATATTTAGATGCAGTTATTTTTACAAGTTTCAATATAAAAATTTTTTAGAAAATTTCAAGGAAAATGAAATCTAACAATTTAAAAATGTTTACGTATATGAATTTTTAAAATAAATACAGTTTACAATATAATATAATATACAATGGCAATTTAAATTTTTTTGTGTAAAAGTATTACTATTTTATATTATTTCATTAATATCAACTTGAAAAAATGTTTAAAAAGATGAAAAAAAACGAATTATAAAAATAACTCATAATATATTGTTTTACTAAGTAGTTTTGATACATGCATTTAAACATACGTCTTATGAGTTGTTTAATGAAGATAACAAAAGGAAGCTACCCTATATAATATTGTTATTCTGCCTTTATTTCGTATTTCTAAGATGTTTGGAATTCGTTTAAATGAAAAATGATAATACGAACTTTTCATGGAGAATTTGTTTTCTTTGACATATTCTAAAGTAAAAATACCAAAAATGTTTTTCCATTAAATACAAGTAAACATAAATAGAATAATACTTGTTTTCCTATAATCGATATATATTTTACTATTAACTTTCGAGTACATTCATATAGTTGTATATTGGTCTAATTTTTTATATAAACTGAAATTGTTTGTATTTACAATTTCTGATATTATGTAAATATTATAAAAATCTAGATACAATATTTATAAATTATTGAAATTATCTATTTCAACAATTTGCAAATATTATAAATCATACATTATTATGACTTAAATTATAATTGATGCTATTCAGTATATACTACGTTCTTTCATAAGTGAATATTTTATTAATAGCCTTCTAAAAACAACCAAAGCCCTAACTTTATTTAAAAATTCAAATAATTAAAAAAACTATAAAAATAGTACCTTAAGTAAGGTAGTCTCTTCCTAAAATTCTAATCAATTTTCATCAATCTACCTTGATGATATATTATGTTACTTAATTTAATGTTGGATATATATATAAAAAATTACACAAATCACACATTTTATATAAATTATGATTTTCTATAATATACATTTCTATCAAATTAATTTTTCAGAAAAGTCACGAAAACTGCAGTGTATATTCTACAACATGATATAAATCAACGAATATTATGTATACATTTTTTTTTTTTATAAAGTAAAATACTCTTTTCAAGATCTGAAACTGTATAAAGCTTTTTATAATTTGACAGCCTACTGTATTTGACACTTTCTGGAATTTAACATTCTATTGAAATTTAAAGGTTAAATACGACTCCTCGTCCAAAATATATTAGTGATTTCGTTAACAATATATAAAATGTTAAAAAATATGGATATAGTAATCAATAAACTATATAATAAGACGTAGTTTTAAAGACAATGATTGTATATATTTCATCCATAAAATTGAACGGTTGACTACAAATAAATATTATTATAATACCAGACTAGACAATAAATTTCGCTCAAACTGTACGTTGCACGAATTTTTAAAACTTTAAATCAATATTGAATCTTTATTTGGAATTTTTTATGAGAATAGGGAACGTCCATTGAAAAAAGGTCTTTCGGCGGTAGCTGAGGTTATCGTTATATTGTTAACGGTGTTTTGGTAAAACGTTTAGTTAAAATTTATATCGTGACTAGAATATTTTGAATTAAATTATTTTTATTTTTGCATTATTCACTATTTAACACAACGAATTTTGGCGAGATTAATTTTATACTTTCAACATTTTTATGAGAAAGACATTTGTGTCGTAATTATAGAGAGCTCACCTTATTTCACAGATAAAAGAATTATAATTTTGTATAATGTTTGTCCTTGATCTAAATTCTGTTAGCTTATGAAATGTATGTTCAAATTTGAAATGAGAATAAGAAAAATTAAATTCAAAGTTTTTCAAAAAATGGTTATACATTTTCAAATTCACAGTTAAAAAATAAATAATCAAAATATCTAATGATATTATTTTATGTTTTATAAATTTAATAAATTAATTTATCTTTTAGAAACATATTTTTGAGATTTTTTTAACTCTATGGGGTAAAATTAATCAAAAGTTTATCTGAATCCTAAAAAGTAGATTTTCAAATATTTTGATAGTTATACTTTATATTTAAATTAATAATTTCTGTTAATTAGTAATAAGTTATATTTTAAGACTATACTCTTATTTATACTCTATTAGCAAAATTATATATATGGGAGAAAGCTCACTTCTACGGGTGGACAAGATGGAATATAGATTTGAATTACATTAAAACTGATGTTACATTATAATTATTATTATTATTAGGTATATTTTAGTTATTATAATTTAATTGTAGTATATGAGTTATTTAAATAAATTGATACTTTTGTTAACGTCCAAATGTAGTTAATAAAAAATAATAATACATTATAACATTTAATTTTATCGAATATATATTAATGGGAATATGTGTTATTAATAAACGTATAATACAACTGATGCGATTGCCGAGTATTCCCAATTTTTTTGACAAGCATTTTTAAATTATTTACATTTTTAGATTTAGTATAATTGACTACCTATATAAAAGGTAGACACTGATCCAATTTTGTGCATTTTATTTACAATGCTATATTACCCTGGAAACTAAAACCCACAGCTCAGATTTTAAAAATTCACAATCACATGCATATAAATCCCAAGTATAGAATTATTACTACTTTTCGGTACTTTTTCCTGTAGGAAACTTTATAATTTGTGTTATATTGCAAATATTTCAAAAGGTACATGTAGAAACACGATATACTTTAATTCAAAAAAGTTTTAATAAATTTCCTACAATAGTAAATTGTTCATTTTTATTTTATCCTACGGGCAAATCACGAGCATATAGTATAGTATATTGAATATTTTATGCACACAAACGACATATTGCCATGCGTACAATACGAGATAATAATAGATATTATAGTGTATCCCGGCTCTTTTATCGAATGTACTGTAGTGAAGGACCGACTCTAATGTTTGCGGTGACTTAACGACGTACTTTGGACCTCGCTAATGGTCGATTAAAATTTATATTTGAAGTAAAATAATCCCACGGACGAAATCCGGTACACGTTATCGTTGTTTATTAAACCTCACTAGTGCCCGAAACAAAAAAATCTAATGTGTTAGGTATACTGATAATTTAGAAGAAGGAATAATTATATAGTTTAAAAAAATGGTTAAAATATAATCTATATAACATATTATTACTATATTCGTTGATTCGATGAGACGGCGCATTGGTCAGGCAATTTAGCTACTTCAATGTGTTCAGGAACGACTTATACGAAGTATAATTTATTATATAGTCGATTAGCACTAGGCATATGAAATTAAATAAATATAATATAATATCTGTATTTAATTAAATATGCAACATATATAATTAATATTTCGAGTAATAAAATAAATATATATATATTATATCAAATACTCTCTTCAAGTGAAAACTTGTAAAGGAATTTTATTAATTTTGTATATTAATTATATACATTTTTATCATACATTATTGGTAGATCTCCGTTATAATAAAATAATGCTTTTATTATTTGCGGTCGCAAAACTATATGATACAATTTATTTTTCTTTATGTAATAATTATAATCATTTCCATTATAAAATATAATGATTAATTCAAACATTTTTACAAAATAAACAAATACATATATATATATATATATATATATATATTTATTATAATGAAGATGAAAAACATCGAAGAGGTTGAAAATTAATTATTGTTAACAATTAATTATAATGAATGAAAAAAGCAATTTAAAATAACAATTTTCAGTGGTCTGTACTCTAATAAACATATACAGATCGGCATGATTACGAAAATATAATTTAAAATATTTTGCATTTAAATCGAAATGTCAATTAAATCTCAGATTTTAAATCAAACTTATAGTCAATTTTTCGAATTTAACTCATATTCATTACGTTCTAATGAATTTAAAATATAACATAATTAATCATTTCGTATAAGATTTAAATATTTATCGATTTTTTTGAAAATGAATAATAATTATTGAAAATATATTTTATTTCTAAATTTGCTATATAACCAGGTTTTAATGATTTTTATTTTGAATAATATAAAAGAACCTTTTTAAATTTGACTGTAAAAAACTATAGGAATATTAATTTTTAAGTTTCCGTGATATGAGTTTTATGAGTTATAATTTCTCTGAATAAAAATACGTCAATATAATAAAACAAAATTTAAATTAAACGTTTTTTTCTCCGAATCTTTTTTTTTTATAGTTAAAACTATATTTTAGGGGGTTTATTTATGTATTCTGTAGCAATTGTCAAAGGTAAGTCGTGTATAATATCATTGGTTGTATTTGTAATGTTTCTCATTAAATAAAATCACAGCTAAAGATTATATTTTAATCTGATACCCAAATATGCACAAGATGGAGATTCATTACAGTTATTTTCGGAAATGCGTTTTTTTCCAATAAAACATTTTGAGAAACCAACACTTAAAGAACATTATTAATATACTTATATACTAAAATCGATTTTCATTATAATTTTTAAGATTTATAATTTATGTAAAAATTAATGAAGTGGAGGATGGAGAATCTTCTGCAGGATAAAAGTTGATGAATAAAATAAAGATATACATTGACTTGAATATTTAATGTTTGTTTGAACTTCTTTTACATACGAATTTAACTAATTATTGGTTACACAATAAATACGTTTCATTTTTCAGTACATAGATTAATTTTATACATCTGATATTGAATTATTCTTATTATTAATTATGATTTCAGATTATATAATTACAATAATAATACAATGAAATTGGCAAATTTTCTTTAGGTTTTCAGTAAGTAACTCAGTTCATCAAAAGTAAATTACAAAAATAGTAGTATAAGTCAGTATTATTTTTTTTATTTAAATGTTTATGTACGATTTACATAACCTAATATTATGTTTAAAGACATAATGAAGAGAGTTATAATCCATCTGGTTAATAGATAGTAAGACAATGAGGACATGTGAACAAATATTTCTATTCGTTATCTATAAAGGTGGCGTGACTTACATAACTGTGTCTGTGATTTATAAATAATTTGCTGTTTTTTGAATACTTGTACAAAGCGGTTATTTCCAGCCGTTAAAGGTTAATAGAAATGTAATATAAGAACCAAAAGTTTGACATAACATTGGTAACGATATTAATATTATTAAAACATAGTAAAACGTCATAAAAATATTGAAAATTGTACCCTGTCACTATACGGACTTGAATCTAAAAGATTTAAATCTCCAATTGTCCATTCGAAACGAAAGATTGTTTTATACCTTGACCCGACGATAGGGAGTTGGGTCGGTTGTGGCTCCCCCTCGGGTCTAGAGATTCCAGGTGCGCCTTTTTTTTCCCAAAATTTTAGGGAAACTGGAAGCACGGTATTACCATAGACGTAATTTAAATTAATAACCTCTTTTTTTTATATACAAATACATATTTATTTTATTTATATAGGTAACTTAAAATCGCAATTAGAGCTTTGAAAACGGCGATAAATAAACAGAAAAAAAAAATACGTATATATTATTCGTATAAATTTTCCTCGAAAATTGAGGGCCCGACTAGAGCCCGTACCCAGGCCTGGATTTCTCACTTACTATACACAGTTACATTTCGGTTGTCGAGTTGAGGACATAGTGTGACTTACGGCGCGAGAGGTAGAGTTTTCGGTGAAATTAATATAGGATAAATGTACTGCGCAGTGTGTAGGCACACGAATTTTCGGGGAGGGTGGAGGGGTCGTATCGGGCGCGTTTCCGTCCTAATGTCCTGGACACTAGTGTGGGCCCCCACGACGTTAACGGGTTAAACGACGGCGTTTACTCGGACGTTGGTGAACGTGCTGTGCGAGAAGGGACGGCGGCCGTAATGTTATTCACGGCCGTATAAATACGATATTGTTATCGTCGTCTAATTATTACGATCCCGGAAATGTACCGGAAGTGCCGCCGGCTGGCTACGGGCATCGATCTGTACGGCCCTTTCCCACTCGCTTTGTACCCTTGCCCGTTCCCTCGTGTTATACGTACACTATATATATATGTTCAGTTATAATATTCCGTTTTACAGTAATAATAATAATAATAATATCGTATATTATAATACACAGTATATATATATATACCATGACGTCATTCGGTATAAATACGTCCCGAGGCCCGGCGAATATCCTTTGCCGAGAGATATAAGCTATAAGCGTTACATTTATGTGCTCAGGTAGACGCCGTAAACTTTATCAATATAAAGGCGCTCGCGTGTCGGATACAAAGTTTTCTTCGCGTATACGGCTAGGCGACGATGACGACGAATAAACGACGACGTCGGTCGGTCATATGGCCTGCAAAGTATACGCGTACACGTGATCATAGATTGTGATTATATAATATTAAATAAACATATATATATATATATATATACAATAATTATGTTAAACCGGAGGCGCGTAATTTTAAGTCGGGCCATCGCAGCTCCTCATACACCTCCCATCACCCCACCAATTTAACGTGTAATCTTTATCATATTAATCATGATAATACCGTGTATGTCGATAAGAATTGTTACCCGGATAATTGCATAAATTAAAAAAATATAGCTAAGAGGACGGGCCACGATCGTTGTGGCCGACTCCATTCGCTCTCTACGCTCTCGAATGTCGTTCCACTTCGATTCAATATCAAAAATATCCCCCGATTTATTGTGAAACACTACGTTCTTTTTTTTTTTTACTAGAAATGTGATTGTGGTCTAGATGACCCGGGATCTATTTGTTCATATACCAAAGATTTCACGTTAAATTGGTGGAGTGGTGAGAGGTATATGAGGAGCCACGATAGCACGATTTAAAATTTCGCAAAACCGAAGCCGGTAACGTGCACTGCGAGGACACAGAGGACAAACGATTTCCGCTCGCTCTACGGCCGGGCGCGCGCTCCTCACAGGCGAACAGTGCGCCCGAGTTTAATGTACGGGATACGGGATAGCATTGGTAAGTCAGAGGTCTACTTTCCGATTTTAATCCGTACCCACGTTATAATAGAATATTACCAGGTATATATATAATAAAATTTCGGATCCTCACGATTTAATTTGGTATTTTTTTTTTTTTTTTTACAAACATTTATCTCAATGAATACTTACGACATAGCTATAAAGATGAATAAGTACAACAAACAATCTAATTTATCAACTGTTTATGAACATATAAATTCGGTACGTAATGCCCGTATATTGCACTAAATCGACATCAACATATTAACGACATTACATATGGTTGTAATGTTTTACATATCGATGTAAAATTCCAATGCACGTTAGTGTCGATCAACAGAAAACCCAATCAAAAAATAATAATTGACAGACATTATATTGTATAATTTGTATCGAAAACCGATTGTATTCACTCAAAATAATATAGAAAAGTAGTGTGATAATAGGTCAATAATTTATTATATAGAGTTTTTCTAAAATGAATATCAAAAATACTAACACATACTAAGTGGAGTAACCCAATAACGAAAGTTTAGAAGTTTTTTCTACCTTGAAAACCAAAGGTTTTTATTTTTTATTCTTAACAAAAATTTTAAAATAAATACAGCGTTATAATTTCAGATTAAATGATATATCATATCATTTTTGCCCATTTTTTTCAATAAATCTGTAATTTATTTGAGAAACTTGCAAAAAATATTATGGAATGGTTTTTATTAATTATCATGAAATATTTATACATATATTACAATATTTTAAGAATAAATGTAAAAATACCAAGTTTTAATTGTGTTAATTAATCAGATATATTAGACGTCAATAAATAAATTATACCTTTATATTTTCTGCATATTTCTTATATGAATCGATATGTCACTTAACTTTTTGTTATCACAGCCACACACTGAGCGTCAAAACTTTAAAAATATGCGAATAATATGAAAAATAATGTGACATATCGATTCGTATGCGAATTTCATATTATGATATATCACGGTGCTTTAATTTTTATAACATCACAAAATACTGTGAATTATAATTTGAAAACTTAATTTTTTGAAGGTATAGAAATAATATTTCAAAATTTTCGACATTGGGTCACCCTATTGAGTATGTGTACGAATTTTCGGTATTCATATAAAAACACCCTGTATATAGGTACTTCTAAAGTTTCTTTTGATAATAATTATTGTATGATATAAATTACAAATAATATTAATGTTTGAGAAAATAGTAAACAGTGTCTCAGGCTCATGTCGCGTCCGTTGATATTATTTAATCACGCAGATTTAATATTATCATATCTATATATGTATTGTTTACGCTCGTGTTAAATATAAATTTGATGAACGTTAAGTTGATTCTATGTAATAGCAAATTCATTTTCGACAACTCGATTGAACTCGACATATAATTTGTTAATTAACTAATATCAGTCTAGTGTAATACGGGCTTAACATACAAAACTAATTACGACGTAATTGTAGTGTTTGATTACGATTGAAGGTTGTCCAGAGTGCACTACAAAATCTTGTCGAATTATATCATTTAGTTCAATACAAAGTATACAATTTAGTACAAATTTATTGTTTGAATCAAAAAGTTCTATATTTTTTATATGTTATAAGTAACATACGATTCTGTGAGTTATGAGCTAATTTCGGGACTTATTTTAATAGCAATTAACGAGGAAAATATGATATAATTTTGGTTGGAATAAGTTTTCAATGAATTAATTTTAAGTTAAATAGTTCTAACAAACTTTAGAATTGGTTAATAACATTATTATTAATAATCATTAAAATATAGGCCATTATGCTTAAAAATTAATCAATGATATACTAAATTGAAAATATAAAACAACATTATTTTATAATTATATGTCAAGTTATTCAGATAATTCAAATTGCTCATAATGTTAAGTGATTTCAACGATCTACTAAAAATATAATTTAGTTATTTTCCAATATATTATGCCATTTAAATGTATAGTAATAAAATAATGTATTTTAAAATATTATTTTGCAAAACTATATACTAGAAAATCCAATATAAAATCATAATAAATGGCGTTAAAATTGTATACATTTATGGTGTAACTATGTTATCTACATGTAACGATGATTTTGTAATACGTTGTATATACGATATAACTACAAGTTTTCCAAAAAACAATATTCAAATATTTTGGCAATATTAGGTAGTATACATAATTTTTTTTTATTTCAATATACCTACCTATACAATATTCATATTTCACAATCATTGAAAAAGAGAAGAGACCCACTTACACCCCACCCTTTAAATTTCGAATTTGGAAAACTCCTTTCATAATGTGTCTCTAACATTCAAAAATATTATCTGAAAATGTAACCATTCTATTACCAGTAGTGTAGGCTGGGTCAGTGGCGGGTTTAAAGGGGAGAAATGGCCATACCCTTTTCTTAAGTTCCTAAATAAATGTATAATTTTTTGTTTAATATACATTAATATTACAATTATCACACTATCTAATTATGGCATTTAAAAATAAATAAAAAGGTCATGAATTCAATTTCGGCCCCCTTCCCAAAAAAACTAATTGCTAGATTCGCCACTATAAGCTAGTTGTTGATGATGGCAGTCTTTACTTGGATTTGTATGTATTATGTCGATTGTGGTATTAAAATGACCAATGGAAAATCGATGGCGACTGTTTTAGTGTGTAAGGTAGTCGTAAATTTAGGTTCAAACTCTGGTTAGTGAAATTAGATTTGTTATGAGAATTTCAAATCTAGGCTGTGATCTTCCAGATAGAGTATATGACAATACGTAATCGCATCCGTCGATCATATATGTTTTTTTTTTCACATTGTTATTTATTATTTTAAATATATAATATTTATTTTTACATTTATCAAATGAATTGTATTATCTACAGAAAAATATTTAAAAATTCAATATTTATTGAAAATTTATATTTTTTTTTCAAATATTTATTAAACATTAAATAAATATATCAGTGTTGTATAGGATGTTATTGGATGAGAAAACAAAATATATTGGAATTGTAGTAAATACAATTACAATTAGATTTTGTATAATTCTACAGTAGAATTTTAAATGTAATACTAAATAATAAATCAACTCGTGAAAACGTAAAGCTTAAAAATTAAGAATTAACTTTTTATTTAAAATATTTTTAAAATTGAACTTTATCAACATTAAAATAAGTAAGACAATAATTAATAATATATCGATATAGCATTGATTTTTTTATACATATTATATATCTAGAGATTTTTTCTTTATCTGTATATGGATATATTTTTATACTAGACTAGTGATTAAATTTATTTTCTGTAGTTTTTTTTGGTATAGGATGATAGAAAAAATATTTATTTTCTACCCAATTTTTACATTTTTTTTTTATGGACTTTATTTTGAACTAGGAATGTGAACACTCACAATATTATTGAGTGAATTACGGGGATCTAACGCTTTAAGCTATAATATATTTAAAACAATATAGCAAAATATGTAAAAATCATTCCTCAAAAATTGGTCAAACTATAGCTTTGGATTAATCCGTTGATTGAAAAATAAATATACTACGATTTTCTTGCCACTGATTGCCAAAGAGTATTGGGTTATGAGAGAAACGCGGAGATATTGTGAGCTCTGGATCATCGCATGGATAAAATATACCTATATTTTATTAGTACAATTTTTATTTTAAATTTAAAGACATTATACTAATATTATTCGTTAACATTATGATAACAGTGAATAATAGATATTGAAAATGTCATGACATAAATACACATTATTATACTCCACGATTGTCTTTTTATATAATGACTCTAGCTCTCGTGCTTAATATTAGTTTCACGTTTTGTCTCTCGGAACGCAGTCCATTTATTGAAATATAACGTTTAAATGATTTAGCCCATATTTATAGCCGACCGACTGTGCACAGGATATGTTTTGATCAAAATCACGCTGTAAAAAAGTTGCCGATTTTCGGAAAGATTTTTCGAACGACGTGAAAATACGGATGGTTAAAACCGCTTAATATTAATACCGGTTATATTGTCCGTTTCCACCACTCGCCGAAACATATTCCGGTAAAATTTATAATGTTATTATTAAAATGGCAATAGACAATCAAGTCGATCCTTCCAAGCCATATTATACCCACGTACTATTATAATATGTATAGTCGGCATGGCAAGGGTTTGTTAGCTTTGAACGTTTGTGTTTTCGCAGCAAATTTCGTTATCCACTAATATCTTTGCATAATTTAGTATATTCTGCATCTTATTTCCTATGCACTACAATTACGTCTCGGTTGGTATATTATTACTTTGTGATATTTACACAAACGTACACGGTAGGTATGTAATCGTGTTTGGCCGGGGCCCGGCGAACATTTACATTTAGCACGCTTTACCCAACATAAAACCGACTGCTAGTCATAAAAAAAAATAGTGCACTTCACTCGTCAGCCGTCAGAAAAAAGGTGGAAGCACTTCGATTGCATTAAAAAAAAAAAAAAAAACCATTCTGAGTGGAGCTTTGGTGTACTATATATAACTATTAATATAATAGTATTATACAATATGTTTACCATTATATCGTAAGAAGTCGTAGAAAAAAAATACAATTTAGTGTGACCATATCTATATTATAAAATACAATATTTATTTAAAATAGCTTGATATAATATATAGGTACATAATAACTATAACTGTCAAATGTACATTTAGTATAATTTCCTTGATTGGATATAATAATATTCCTTTAATTTATTTGACATTTAACGAACTATACAAAAAGAAAAAAAATAATATGTTATTTATACCAATTATCTATATACATAAAATTACCTAAGATTTATACTTATAGTAAACTAAACTATGAGATGTTTGACTAAAAAGTGGTCATTATAAAAATAAAAAAAAATATAAATCTTTTGCGATATTTATGTATACATTATAATTCTATACTTTGATGGAGAATTTTGTATTAAGTATAAATTCCTTTTGTTAGATGACAGTAGTATCCCCTAAATGTATTCAAAATTAATTGATACTATACTAGCTTACTTAAATACAGAAATATAATTATGTTTTAGGTATATAAATATAAGTACCATTAGGTCCTGAAGTAAATTTATTTCTTCGAGAAATTCACTATAACAAGTGAATAACTTTTTGATGTAATGGTAATAGATACAAAACAATTTTATTATTGAATATAATATATCTTATACATAAAGAAAAAATAAAATAAACCCAGAAAATTATTAAAAATGTAACAAAAGCCGTTGTATACCTTTATAGATATTACTGCATTATCAGAAAATTTTAATCAATTATTATGTGTACTTAAAACATAGATAGGTTAACCTAATTTAAATATTTGATTGAAGACTGGCTTAGCTAAAACTTATCCAAGTCAAAACAACAGTGTATGTAACAAAGTGTATTCAGTGCCTATTCATGTAGTTTTTGATAATATACATTTATAGTATATAAAGTTTATAGTATATATGTTAACCGTAGATTTGAGATGGATAATTTTGAAATTGAAGCTTTTTTTTGTACATAAATTTAATATTTAAACATTTATTTTATGTTAATAATTTAGTATTATTAACAAATAATTTCAATAATATTAACAAATAACTTTAAGTATACAACAATTTAAATAGAAATATCAAAATCTGTATTCCAATATAATATAATATAATATTACGATAACCAAGAATAATGAATACGATAATACAGATGACGAGAATAACTTTTACCAACAGTAATGTATGTCGTGGGTTGGGAGCATTTAACCCAAAAGTGATAAGTGATATTTATTATTATGGGTATACATTTAGTAAAATACCTACTCATGCACACTATTCTTTTTATTTTTAAAAATGTTTGGTTTTAAACATTGATTTTTAAAATTTAAAAAAAATTTTGGCTCTTACTTTGGAATTAGTTGAAATAAAATAAAAGTTTGTATGTATTAACTTACATTTTTTTCACATCTAAAAGAAATCATTTAAAAGTAATACTAACTCGACGTGATATTTCACAGATAATAAGGCTTTATAGGTTTAAACCCAATAAAAATAAAACTATAAATGATCATGACGTATATTTGTAAGTCCGTATATTATGTACACGAATAACAATTAAAAAATCACAGATATTATAATCTATGATTTTTAAAGAATACCATTTAGGTATTAGGTATGAATTAAACGCAGCGTAAAATATGTCATATATGATAATAATTCTAACATGTTTTTTTTGTATAGGTAACTATCAATGTCAGTAAGAGGGACAATTTGTTTTAATATTTTTTAAATCCGAACAAAAGAACACATATAGGTATTAAAAAATCCACAAGGGTTTTCCTTATTTTGTTATTTCTCATATATTAATTAAAAATTTTCAATAAAAAAGGTAATATTATTTTTATTTTTTTAAGGTAATTCCTGGAAAATTAAAAAATTATCTTTAAAGTAGCAATGTAAAAAATTTAAAAAACTCTTCATTTCAAAATTTTATTCGATCCTTTCTATACCACATACACAAAATAATTCATAAAAATATGACACATAATTTTAAAATCAACACACTCTTTATGAATTTTTTTTAGAAATTTTATTTCATTTCTTTTCAAGTATAATCTTCATATAATCATTGAAATTTTAAATTTTAAAATATATTTCAAATCGTATTGAATAATATACTATTTGCTTACAAATTTTATGAAAAGATGAAAACATTTAGTGATATCCAAAATTTCAAACAACAACAAGTCTTTTCCGGAAAATGGAAAATTGATCTTTTTTTATTAAAATAGAATATATATATATAATTTTTAAATAATAATTTATTTAACTTTTTTTCTAAAATATTCAATTTTTAGAAATGTAATATTATTTCAATTTTTTCCTAAATTTTGAGACAAAAAAACCGCTATTTTTCTCGAAATTTCCCCAATTTTTTTCTGAAAATCAACATTTTGATTTATATATATAATCGTATGTTAGTGAAATTAATTCTTAACTCACCTATGTATTATTATATTTGTCAATACTGAATATTGATTTTGATTTTATAAAAAAAAACGGTACTACATAATTCTAAATAATACAATAATATTTTAGTTTAGTATCATACAAGGAAAAACAAATAGCTTACGAAAATTTACATCATACGTTCAACAAGTTTTATAACTTTCAGTTTCTATAGTTGAACGATTAATATTATAAATTACATATTTCATGAACCAATTAAAAATTTAAAAAAAAAATGAATTTAAATTAATGTAAAATGTACAGTTATGATTTCTATATTGAAGTTTTAATTTATTTAAGTAAAGATTTCTTAGTAATATATTCAAAAATTATACATATAATAATCAAACGTTCATATCTACAGGTATAGTCAAAACATTATAAACAAAAATCAGATTATTATTTTTTTTTTATTTCTCTATAAATATACATACATTGATCGAACACTCGGTGGAGTTTCCTCATAGTTGTATATTATATTTTGTTTTGTTTTCACCAAAAACGTTAAACATTATATATTTAGTGTAAAAACCAAAAATAAAAACTAAAAACAAACTACAGTGTGAGAACTAACTATTTTACTGATTAGTATATTATTAATGTATTGCGTAAATTCACACGAACGTAGAGGGTGTTAAAAGTATAATTTTTTTTTCCCTGAAGTCATATAATTAAAACGTATTACTCTCTAGTATGCGTGTTCTGTTAAAATTTAATGACGAAATACTATTAAAAACTTTTTTTTGAAAATCCAACCTGTACAGAATTGAAATGTGTTAATGATGTATCTACTTGTATCAAATTAATATTATTTCAAAGAACTTTTGCATTTTACTCATAACTTCATCGCAAACTACACTTTGTATTTTATTAAAATTTGTTAATACATAAGAATGTAATAAATAACTTAATAACAAGATTATTGGAATTTTGAAATGCTATATCTCGTTAGAAAAATGAAGGGCCCAAAAATATCATGATTTAAACTAAATAATAATACCACTGCGATAAGTTTAAGAATTCGATGGTGCAATTATGTACATCTTTTGTAATTATATCATTGTACTTATTGTAAATAAGTTGTATTTAAATATATGCCTATCATTAGGTTACGTATAACTATATTAAAGTGCAAAAAAATAAAATCATGGAGAGAAATTTGAATTGGATACGACAGAAGGAAATATTTTTATAGTCAGACAGAAAGTGAGTGGATTTAAATTGAATATGATCATGAGCTTTGAAAAATACTATGTTCTTGAGTTCATCAAACTTTTTATTAATTTACAAAATAACTTACGTTATACATTAGTCAACATAAATAAAATTATGTATTTAAATTAAAACAAACAATAAAATTTAATTTACGATAACGAAAATAAGATCTTATCTTTAATAAGTATCAAATAAGTAATCAATAAGTATAAAATGTGTATAAACCGTTTACCAATTAAACATTTCTAATCTCATTAATATATACTATTTACAATATTTTCATAAAACGCGATTCGTTCTATAATTTGTAATATACAAAACAGCTAACTTTATCGCGCCAAAAGTTTACGGAACTGTTTTCATGCAACCCGATATGAGTGGTTGTTTTAAGAACATAAGATACAATTGAGTAGTGGAAGGCATCTATGTAGGCATAGATAAAAAAAATAGCGTAATTGGGAGTATAAGTTAAAAAAGTTTGTATCCAGTTGAAGAATTAAAGAAATTATTTATCATCATTATTAATGTTAAAAGATTATATGAGTGCATTTAAGTATTGAACCTTACTTTACTAAATATTTATTTAATGTTTATATGTAATGTTAAACTTTTATTTTAAAACTTTAATTGTTGAATATATTTACTGGATAATTCCAAAAAAGTTACCGACATTTAAAAATAAAAATAATACTAAATACTTTTTGGTCTTCTAGTAAACATTTTAAAAACCGGACCTAGGTCATTCAGTACGTACAATAAAAATAGCAATCATTATTAATTGTATATGCTATACCTAGTAGTCGTCATATGGTAAAAAAATAATATTTTTAAAAGGCCTCGGCAAAGACATCTTTGACAAAGATAGAACGTATATACCAGATCACATTATAATAATGTACAATAACCATTATTATGGTAATTGGTATAATGTGGTTTAATAAACACACGGTCCCGCAACACCGGTTGCTGACACCGAATAAATGAATAAAGTTTACGAGAGCGCCGTGTGTGTTCGAATTTTTATAATAGAAAAAAACATATATTGTTGTCTTCCTTTGACGTTTTCAAAAATTGCATGTCATCCGCAAATCGGAATAAAACCCTGAATGACCCTGGGGGAGGACAAGGGGCACTAAATCAAGTTTATTTCAAAAAACTAGACAATTCGTTTAAAATCTACCATGGTCATTTTCGGTCCACTCACACGAGAACAAAAATGAAAAATTATCAATATTCATTCGACCACAATAAGTGCTTGTTATTATTTTATCTGGATTTGGCGTTTTTACGCACACCAATATACGCAAAGACTTATTTAAATTTACAATAGTAATATGAATATATAATCAATTAACCAATCTATACCATCATAAATATAAGGTAAATTATGTCCATTTTTTGACCAATTTTATATCATCCTAATATATTATCCTATCCATTAGATAATTGTTAATCGCCGAAGAAGAATTGTGTTATAGAGACATGTTTCTGAACATATAACAATTGATTAGGTAATATTAGTTCTTATATATTAATTAATTATGCAAAAAGAAGAATTTGTCACTATAGATCACTAAATACTAGATATACGTCTTAGTATACCAGCAGGGTCATCCCGAGGAGGGGAGGGTTTTTCATACCCTCCCACCTCGGAATGTAGTTAAAAAATTAATTTTAGTTGGCAATTGAAAGTTGAGTCGGCAAATAACAGAAAAAATCAAGGTCTTTTTTTTTCTTATTCGCATTTTGAAGAGAAGTATTAAATAATTTTTTTACATTTTCATTCCCCCCTCCCCCACCACAAAACAAATATTTCTTCGGGACGACCCAATATACCAAAGTGACACAGACGCAAATAATATAAAATTCGATTCTATATTACCTACTTTATGAGTTTTGAGTTAATTTCAAGAATGGTAATTCATCATGAGAGTCAATTAATTATAATTAACGAGGAGATTATGATCTAATTTTTGGTGGAATTTGTTTTCAATAAATTAATTAAATAAGTTTAATAATTCTAACAAACCGTAGATTTGGTTAATAACATTATTAATAATAATCATTTAAATATAGGTCATAATACCTAAAAATTAATCCACTAAAATTTGAAATACAAAAAAAAATAATTTTATAATTAAATTTCAAGTGATTCAAATAATCAAATTGCTCATAATATTTAGTGATATCAACTTAAAATATAATGTAGTTATTTTCCAATATATTATGCCATTTACAATATACCATAAAGAAATAATGTATATTAATATATTATTTTACGAAACTATAAACTAGAAAATCTTACATAAAAATCATTATTTATGGAGTTAAATTGTATAAATTTATGGTCTAACTGTGTTATTTACATGCAATTTTTTTTTTTTATCGCAAGCTATATCTGTAAAATTATTATTTTCCTACTGCAATAAATCTCCAATTTTATAAAATGTATAATAGTATATAAATCATTGTTTTTGAAATAATAATTATCTTATGAATAGGATAGTTGTACAATTATTATTTGTGTTGGACGTACATTTAAACGTTAAATAGGAGATATTCAAAAGTGATTACGATATTGATGTATAGGATTCGGAGTGCTATCGAAAAATGTTGTAAAATGAAAATATCCGAAATTTATAAACAGGTTTGTCTTATAACTAGAGATTTATGTCATTTTCAACGTCACGAGTCCTTGTCTTGCAAAAATATAGATAATAAAATATAATATATAACAATGATAATTGTTAGAAAAAATTTAATAATTATAATTAAATAAAAAATAATTAATACAATAAACGATCTCCATGACCTATAGACGATAAAATTAACGTAATTTTATTATTATTATATAATTTGCATTTATTTATTGCGTTCAGTTTTGAGTTTACCATAACAGTGTAGTGAGTTCTGATATATAATTATGTGAGACTCTAAAATTCCATGGAAATTACTCAAAAGCCAATAAAATTTAAATTGAATACTACAGAGAATTAATCTAACCATGGTTAAATTTGAAGATGGGATGGTAAATTTTTCCACTTAAAATAAGATTTTAAAATGACAATTTGACATTGAGATTACAAAATTTGAATTTACTACAATTAATATATTTTCAAAAACAAAATGATGGTGAAATTCCATCTACCGTTTCTTGGGTCTTTGAACAAAATTGCGTATTATCTTTGCATTCAAAAACCGATACTAAGCAAAGTTCAGAATACTATTATTTTTCGATTCATTACAATTTTCTGTTATTTTCGATGATTTATTTTAATATTACAGAAACGGTTTGGAAAATGGAAAAATTAGGTACCTCTTTAAAGTATCAACTAAAATGAATTTCTATTACTCAAAAACGTATACTTTACTCCATTCATCGGAATAGTGTACATCTATATACATTTGTGTATTATTCAATAGTTAATATTTGATAATAGCATGAAATGTATTTAATATATTACAATAGTACTTATATTTGCACAATACATTTTATTATATTTAAACACATTAAAAACTAAATTATTTAACACATTTTCCCCGACTTGTGATATTTCTAACAGATATTTACGAATACAATTAATATAGTGTTTTTAGGAAAATGTGTGGTTGTAACTTAACATTGGGGTATCTTGAAAACAAACAGTTTATGTTTAAAATAATTTCTTGAAATTATATTATTGAAATATAAACATGTCTTACACATATTTTGAAAGTTGTCAATTGGCAAATTATCGATATTTAAATTAAATAAAAATCTTTCTATTTTAAAATTAAAATTTTTTTTTTATATACTTACAAATTACGGTCAGGTTGACATTTGAGTTTCGGGTTGGCGACTTTTTGAAATCTACCCGGCATTTGTACACGGCTGCGTCTTTGTCCCCGACATTCTGCAAGACCAGCACAGCCGGTTGCATGGACACACGGAAAAGCGCTCGACCTTCCAGCGTCTTATCGTCGGACCAGTGGGATCCGGTAGTCGTAGATTTGATTCCATCTGGGGATTTAGATACTGAAGTCACTGGGCTACTGCGTCTGGCATCATAGCTGAAACACGAAATTGAAAACGATTAAAAGACAGGCACGTATAAACGATTTTATGGGAAGTGGGTCCATATTTGTCTCATAATCATTAATAGTAGCTAAATATTTAAATGAGTGTTTCATTATACAAGTCAAAAACCAAAGTTTCAGTTAAAATATAGAGTTTTATCAATATTACGAACTTCGCGCAAACTAAAATGAAAAGTTTGGATTTACAGCATATTTACCTAGTTAAATATATATATATTTGAAAATACCTATTACAGTAGCTAGCGAGTTGCTTTCCAATTCACAGAAAAAACCTTCGAAATTCGAAACGTTAACTTGCTTTAACTTTCAACTAAAAATCATTTTTTTGTAATATTTGTATATACCTAGTAAAAATTACATTTTTAAGAAACTTTTCCTTAAATAGCTCAATTACAATTTAAAACATGATATTAATCCTTGTGGCAATTTTACAAAACATGTCCATTGCATATAATAGTATGTATATATATATTGTTCTCTTTTAGAAGGTAGGCGTTCGATTTATCATGACTATAAAAACACCTATCAGTAAAAAATGTTCTTAAAAGTAGGCAATTTTACACGTAATAAGTATCTTTTTGAAGTAATTAGAACGGAGAACTTATATAAAATATTGTTTTAATCGCATAATAATGTAATGATCATATTTAATTTTTTTCTACGTTTTTCTATATTAAGTACCTATTTAAATATATACGTTTAATATCTATAAATCAGAGGATATTAATTATTTTGCGATTACATTTTATTGTAACTACAAAGGTCCATTGCTGCGAACCCATTATACTCGTAATTGTTCACGAATCTAAAGGTACAATAATCATTTGTTATTATAGATTTCACTGTTCTGAAATGTCCTTTGGCACAAGCTCTCATTTCAAATAAAACGGTCCCAACGCGAACGTTCTAAGCCGAATCGACCGTAGTCATATTAATATTATTGGAGATTTGTGTGTACGATAGTACGGAAACTCGTATCCGATTTCCAGGAGATGAACTTTCTTGAATAGGTTGGACGTAAATTTGGACACGATCCACGCATAAACTATTATTATATATTACAACTAATTTACAAGTAACAAACATTGTTTTAATATTTTATATATGAATATAAAAGATTTCTCGTACTTAATAGAAAAACGGCCTGGTTGGGTAATATATGTAGACTATAAGACTACCACATACAGCCGTTCTTGGCCTAAAAACAAGTCAGGTGTGGGATTCTGAGTTAGGAAATATTAATAAATAGATCTACAACTATGATATTTGTATATCATATTATATTTAATAACTTCGAAATGAGAATATTCAAAATATTCGAAAATAGTGTATTTATTTTAGCGTTTGAAATTTAAACATTTATACCCGTAGTTTTTAAGAAAGTGTCTTGTTGAGTTTATGGCTACTGGTTTCCATCCCGTTACCTGGCCATAGTCAAAGGACGCTATCAAAGGACATGCAGAGTGCTAATATTTATTGACTATTATTATACACGTAACGGTATACCACGTTATATTGGGTAACGCTGTATGTTCAAATCTACGCGTCGCGGATGAGTTTTCCTCCGCCGCGGCCGCCATGGCTGTTTCAACGTGCTTGGAGTATATTTTGTGTTCCATATCATGTGATGTACCTAACCATTAACGTATTTTTACTATCTATACATGTCTATTAATAATCAAATAAGTGTCATTTAAACATTGATATAGTGTATTTTGTATATTGTGCAATATATTTTTGAAAAATTAAATCGATTTAACATTAAAGAAAATATATTTTCATCAGTAATTATCGGCTATTATTTGTTATATGCATTTATATTCGAGTGCATCTTATAAAAAAAAAAGTTTTATAAATTATAATGTCATATTAGTGCTGTTGAATAATGTATTTTTAAGATTCTATTCGCAAACATTTTGTACAGTATACAGTATAGAATTGTTTTATTTTATTATTTTTATCAATGTGAACTACTTAAGATAAATACTTAAATTCACATTTATAAATGACAATATGTGTATATGTTTTAAAAGTGATTATATGTATTTTTTTTATGCGGCAAATATGGTGGGAAGCATGAAGCAGATGGATGCATTCCTAAAAATAATAGATCTTGATATGATTGACGAAATTGTAAAATACACTAATATGTATATAAGTAATTTGAAACAACGAGTTCTATACTCTAGACCCCGAGACTGTTTGGATACTTCAAGGTGTGAAATATTGGCTTACTTTGGACTTTTATTTTTGATTGGTATAAAAAAAGGTCATCATGCTAATGTGAAAGAAATGTGGGCAGTGGATGGTTCTGGTTTAGAAGTAACTAGAGCAACTATGAGCTATAAAAGATTTTTATTTTTGGGTCGGTGTCTCAGATTTGACGATCGTGAAACAAGGGTGGAAAAACGAAAAATTGATAAACTGGCTGCCATTCGTACTACGTTTGACTTTTTCTTGAAGAATATCAATAATAATAATTATTATTTTTTCGTACCTATATAATGTTTCTCATAAAATATAATGTCAGGATTTGTTTTGGTTGGACTTACTTTCGTAGTTAAAACACTGAGGTTTGACGTTTTTGAATGAATGCAGCTTATAGCGCCCACGCCAATTTTGAATATTTTTCGTAACTATGTAGTTTTAATGAAATGTATTATTGTGAAATAAAATTTGATCAGACGAACTTAGTTTAAATGTAACGGGCTTTTGAAATTTACAAATTTACCGTTTAATCTAGGTGAGGGGCTTTTAAAATTTACAAATTTACCGTTTAATCTAGGCGAGGTGCGCCAACACATTGATATTATGGGATTAAAATAAAATAAAGTGCTGTTTCAATTATTCAGGTAGACGGGTAATTTAATCGGTAGAATTTTAGCAAAAACAAGAGAAGGAGGAGACAACGACTGATCTTCTACGTTTACCAGAGTCTTAACTTCAATTAAATCAATCAAGTAGCTACAATAATATTATACATAATCATGGTTTGAAATATTTAAATTCATTTTGAATAGAATTATTACTGGTCAGATCTGAGACTTGGTGGCATCACTCGCTCACTACACTCAATTGAACAAATTATATCAAAAATATGCCCAGATTCGTTGTGAAAAACCACGTTGGATAGGTAACAGTACAATGTAAATACGTTGGAAATGTTTAGTCGTAACTTTGAAAGTAAGGCAGACCGATAAAATATGACTTCTATTTATTTTCTTTGAGCAAAACTACATAGGTACAAAAAAAAGAGGGTGTCCCGTTTACAAGAATTCTTTCTATATAACGATACTGGTAGTGAATATATTATGTTTGAAAGAGGTGATAAATCATTGCATTGTATAAAAAGATTTTGAGTTGAAGAGCGGTGTAATATTATTTATATTAAAATATGACCAATAGGAAGGACCTTATAAAACGGGGATCCTATAAACAAAGCTAATTACTCCAAAACTCCCACTTGACTCCATCTACTCGAAAAGTTGTTTTTATACAGAGAATAAAAAAAATAATCATCATTGTAAAACCAACAAATTCCTCGTTTCACTCAAAATCTAAAGGTATATATTAAAGAAATTTATATTTACAATAATTATAATGTGGGGATGTAAGCTCCTTACATAATATAATCTGATATTTTATGTTAGATAGAGTACTATACTTGTAAGTGATTCCATGTTCATTTTTAATATTTTTAAATCGTCACAATAAAGTTATGACCAAATAAAATATTCTGTGTGAAAGTTAAATATTAATACTGACAATTGTATCTATATTTGTAACGCGGTTTAAATACAATTTTAAACATACGAGTAGAATGTATTCACTAGGTATATGAAAGTTGATTTTTAGAAAAAATATTCAATCACTACACAAAAGTTATTTTTTGTATTAAAAAATAAACACATTTTGGGTGTGAATTATTATAATATTTCTTGTTTTTGAAATCTTACTTTAAAATAAGTATTATTATAGGTATTATTCAAATGTTTCAATAATTTTTTAAATAAATTATGTCATATTTTAAAATACTGAAATTGAAGTATTCAATTTCTTATAAACTTTAACAAATATATTTATATATATATATTTATACTTAACTGGAAATAAGAAATATTAATAATACAATTATTTCTACAAAAAATATGGTGTCCCGTATATAACAATATTCTTTCTGTATATCGATATTGTTAGTGAATATATCATGTTTGAAAGAAATGATAAATCATTGTATTATATAAAAAATTTTGAGTGGAGAGCGGTGTAATATTATTTAAATTTAAAAAATGACTAATAAGAAATACCACATAAAAGAGAGTTTCTATCGATAAAGAGGTATAGTTGTTGTAAATTACGATAATATCGGCATCTACACAAATAATTCGATTGAATTACATATGTGCGAGTAATATTGTAGTGTTAGTGTTTTATAACTAATGGTTCTATCACTACAACACTATCAAGTGTTGTGGAGTTTCTACTTCCTTGATATAAAATAATTTTAATAATTAATAAAAAATCTAATAAAATTTTTTTTCTTTTACTACTTTCTATATAAAATATTTTATTAACTATTTAATCATTGTATAATAAAATATTGTTTATATATATATATTTGTATTACAGCAAGTTTTTTGGGTTGATAGATGAAAATTGTCAGAATAAAAATGATTATAATATAAACATGATGTTCTTCTTTATTCGTGATGTATTATTTATAATATGGAATATATAATGCAGTACGTAGTTATACGTCTGTATTTTTGATTCCTAAAATCATGTCAGGAACAGTTAGGTTTTTTAGACGAGTACCCATTAAATGTATATTTAGTTTTAAAATTATGTGTTTTATATTTAATGTGTTATATTAAATATTATATTATACATATATAATTAATGTGAAATAAAGACCAAGCTTGTCAAAAGTAGTGTATTAGCGGTCAACAAATATTAGAGTACAGTGTTGTCATTTTGGCGTATTAAGTCGTGAGTCATTATAAGCGTTTAGAATGTTCTGATCGATGAATAATTCACGGTACAATTAGGTTATCGTTTACGCGGCAACACTGGTAAAAATATATTATACACTATATTTGCTTTAGTATTAAATTCTAATATTGTATATACTTATTTATTCATATACCTATAGACTATAATCAAATGTATTCAATTAAATGACTTTTATCGATGGTGTTATGAAGGAACTTCTAATTCATATAAGAATAATATTATATATTGAATAATTAAGTATGTTTATTTTATTTCGATATTATACTCCATTTTATTTCCACTATACGGTAAATATTATGACCATCATGACGTCCCATCATTTTGAACAATGGTCCCATATTATACTTATTAGTAAACTTATTAAAATCTTTATGTTCCTCATTTTTTTTTATAAAACAATAATGAAACTTGACAATTTTTGGAATGTGTTATTAAAAATTTCAATTAATGTTATTGGCTATATTGACAATTATATCCAGGGTCCCCAGATTTGGATTTTATGTTTTTATAGTCATTTATTATAAACATGAATGATTTTGTATATACTACAATAGGTAAGTAATGAAAATCTGACTATTTGAAATTAATCTAAATAACGTTATACTACAGTAATTATATTAGTTAAGGAATATCTCATAAAAGTGTGTGAAACTTTTATGTTCCTATGATTTTAAAACTTTTGAACCATTAACATTTAGGGAATTTTACATTTTTAATTTTTACATAGGTTATTATTATGAAACATCCAAAATTAAAAAGAGAATGATTAAAAAAGGAATATATATATATACATATAATACATAAACCGTAGAACTTTAATGACATTTCGATAATTTGTGGGATTCTCACGGAGTGTATTGGACTACAATTTAACATCTAGCATTCAGATAAATCAACAGGTTTGAACTGTTAAATTAATAAATTATTGAAAGAAAACATAAATAATGTAGAATCGAGTTTCGGGCTTGTCCAAACGCTGGAATGGATTTTACCCTTGAAAACCGGAAAAGGTTTAGTGGGATCTTCAAAGTATATTGCAGGGACGACTCATAATGGTTATGTTCGAAATCATCAACTTAATTGGCGACTAATGATAGTGTAAGATGAAGTTTACATTTTTGTCACGTTACTGGATTATTTAAAAATGAAAATAAAATGGTTTCCGCCGTAAAAGTCTAGTGACAGTGTTGTTTCGTTGTTTCAAAACCAGCGTCTATCGGGCGGCGCTCGTACGTACGGTCTAAAATACTAAACACGTTTCCAAGCTATTGTGACTTAAACTCGTCAGATGCACATGGTCCATCCTGTATATAACATAGTATGTCTTTGACGTCCAACTATATCAGTTTGTTCCGTATCTCGTGTAATAACTTAGGCCGCGAAACCGCTTTGAAATAAGTATAAAATATCGTAACGTATACATATATATATATATAGTATATCGTTCGGCATCCGACGAGACCGAGACGGGGTCAAAGGGTTTTATATGTGAGCGGAAGAATACGATTTATATTATTATTATTATTATTTCGTCTCTCGTTCGTCTTACCTTACCCTTTGCCCACTGGCGGTCGACCCAAGGAAATCGACTTGGCATTCACATACCGCAGGAATATTACTAAAATGTTCCACTACGACTACACTGCTGTACCACGTACAGTGTCGTATACATTGTAGATCGGCTGTGTACATCGTATATAATAACGCGCACAAAACACACTTATTATGCGGTACGATAATGTCATTTCCGGTCGATGAATTTCCGACAACTGTGGTGCCGCGACGTGTGGTTCCGGTTGGTGAAAATGACGTTAGTATTATAAGCTTGAAGCGTTCACTCTCCGTGCGCATTTGTCGTGCCGAAAGTACGATACATACGCCATATAGGTATACACTACACATGTTAACGATTATATTTAGACGTAAAATCCGGTCAACCGGACTTGTAGAAAATACATTTTGGTGTTATCACAAGATAGCCACATTTGTATGTTCGAATAAATTAGTCGACACGAATTTAGTCTGAGTAGGGTTTCGAAAGATAAAAAAAATCCTCAGCCAAACACCTCGCACGTCGGGCAGGATATAGGTGGAGGAAAAGCGTCCATCGTCCTTTCGGTCCTCGGGCAAGATATTTTACTATCGATTATCGTAAATTTGAAAGCAGCGACTAATAATTGCGTACGATAAAAACGATTTTTACCGTATCTTTGGTGTAATTATTTTTTATACCCTTAGCTCTTGAAGAGAAAGTGTCCAATAAACGTCTGAAAAATCTAAAATAATAAAATCTAAAATAGTCAATGTATGTGTAAGTTTTTTTCTTTTGCCCTAAGGAAACTACTAGAAAAGTAAAAAAATGCTATGTATGAAGTACTATATCTAAGACTGGTTTCCTATTGATATGATAACTACCCTAAAGTTCCTCCTCCACTCCTTAAATTATCAATGTAAAATCAATAACTTTCTTGCTCCACTCAAAATTTAAAACGTATTCAGGGTACATAATATGTACATATATTTTATATGTAATTCAGAAAATTTCAAAATTTATTCCACTAGTTATTCATGATCAGTTCAATCCTATTATTTATCCTTATTGTATTCAAATAGGTACTTTGGGTGACTTTTATTTTATTTTTTTCATTTTTGGGTAGATAATATTTCGAATATTTTTGCTAGCTTCAACCATATATTTTAGAAGAATATATTCACTATGTTTTTTTCCGATTCTAATTATTGTAAATCAACCACTCAGAATTTAATATTATTAGAACCCCTCGAGCACACATTAATGACTGTATATATTTGATTAAAATACAGTGATAGCTCTCAACTAATAGATGTTTTTGTTATTAAAATTTAATAGATTTTTTTTATGAAAAAGTATTTTACAAACAAATGAAATAGGTGTACATATTCTGAATTATTATTATTAATATTTTTTTTTTAATAATACCCAAGTCTAGTTTATTTTACATTTTTACATTTTGATTTTGAAGCATGGATTCAAACGAATAAAATGATTCGAAGCTTACTGACAAATCGAATAACTTTCAAGGAAAATCATATTAATTAGAATATAATTATATATGGAAATGTAATAATTGATGCACTATTATTGATAGTATGGATGTTTGTATCATTGATAACTCAGTTTAATATAAAAATGCTTATGAATGAACTTATATTCTTGTAAGTAAAAGTTCCTATATAATAAAATTTTTTTCCAAAAAATATGCAAGAATAAAAATGTGTACTAAAAAGGTCTATTATTTTTTTTTTTTTTATGTACATATGCCTAGATTTCTGTATTTTATTAAATTAAAAATTATATGAAGAATATTACACTTCAGACAAACCTACCGGAAATGTATATAATATTACATTTAGACGATGGACTTTTAATGAAATAAAAATAAATCTGATGAATACTTTAAGACTACTACCTATAAAGTTCTTAATGATATATTATTCAAAAATATAAAATTGATAATATAAATATAAATGATAATATAAAATTAAATATGATATTATTGTATTTGAGGATATAAACAATTATACTGAATGTAATCATCGGACATTAAAAAATGTTTTCCATTTATTTTCGGCGAAAAATAATAAATCATTTATATCATGATATTTTCTATATTCAAAAATGAGCTGAATATTAAAAAAAAATATAAGATCCCTAAGAAATTATTTTTAAAACATTATTATTTATAAATTTAATATTCTCAGGAATTATACATCTATAAAACCACATGTAAATATGTTTTTTTTTTTAACAAAATTATTGTGATTATAAGATTATCACTGAGTACTGAAAAATTAAGCACTGAGTATATTTAAAAAATATTTTGAAATATTTTTCAAACGTTATTTTTCTTAATATTTCTTATACCTATACAATCTGTTAAATACTGAATGACATCTTCTAGCTTAAGTATATGTACTATTTCATACTCGTTCATGAACAATGAGCATAATATATTATATGTACATGTGTGTTTTGTTTTTACGAATTTTCAGAAACGATTTCCAGACGATAATTTTTCCACCGAAAAAGACGTGAAATTCGTTGTCGTACAAATTATACAACAAAAAAATAACATGAATATTTATGACCTCGACTCTCAAAGTTGACAGTTCACTATGGCTGTAAGGCAGTTCACGCAGTTGGCCAAATAAACAATGTAGTCGTCATCTTTAGTTTCAATAGAAAACTAATGTTTTTTTTGTCAAAGGCAAATGCATGATGTTATAAAAAGTTTGAAATAGTTGAGCAATAAATTTGGCAACTAAACGGTCAGTTTGAAGATAACCCCCCTCCCTAGCACAAAAAAAATAAAAATAGAGCAAAAAAATGTATCGTATATACTATCATCCCATCCTTACCCGACTTCACCAAAAACGAAACTTTTATTGCGCATATATTATGCCCGAAATATACGACGTAAATTGGGATAAAACTCGATTGAAGATTGTTTGTTTAGTTTTTTTTTTATAGAAAAAGAAACTTGGATAAATAAAACATCGGTTATTTGAGTAAAAAATATCGTATATATATATTATTATGTGTTCTAGTTTCTGGATGAACATGAGAGTATTGTGAAAAACCATAGTATGTATCAATAAATCGCCATAAATTTACACAGAAAATAAAAACTTATTTACGTCAAAAAATGTAATTTAGAAAGGGAGAAAATCACCTAAAATATAAAAGTAGAGTTTTAAAATGAAACACAGTGATAAGTACATGATTTGTATTTGGTTTCAATGCATTTCATAAATACATATTTAATTTATTTAAAAAAATGTATATATTATATAATATATACTTTATATAGTTGCATACATATTAAAAATAAAAATTGTTTTTTGTTTTCATCAGATTCATATATAAACTCTCCGTTTGAATCTTAAAATCATTAGAACCTTTTAAACATACGTTATTATAACTGTCTATATTCGATTAAACAATAATATAATGATTAAGTAGTTACTTTCATTATTGATATATTCAAGTATACGTTAAATATAAAAAAATAAAAGGAAAATATTCCAAATAGTTAATGAAAAGTATATATTCTAAAGTATCTATTGAAATATATTATCATAATATATTTGAATACATATTCTGAATCATATTTAATTGTATGTATTATTGTAATTTATATTTATTATATGAAATACTTTTAGTGTTTAACTAAAATCTGCCCACAAATATTAAAATGTCAAAATTGTAGTTAATAACTCCTCACACCTACGTAGAAAAATATCGTGAATTTACTCTCAGGGTCAATTTTGCTTGATAGTAGACACAATTTTTTTTCTTCATTGTGTAATGTGAACGTTCACGATTTTATTTCTATTTTTTAATAAATCAAATAGTTGATGTAATTAATGTCACAGATGTCGTAAAATTCAATTTAAAAGGACTGGCAATATAATATAATATAAAGAATTGAAAAAAATCGAGCTTTTAGCCGCACAGGATGTTGTCTTCTATCAAACAAAAGAAAATTGTTAAAATCCCTTCAGGAATACTTCAAAAACTGACGGTGCAATTTATTACTTTATATTATTTACAATTTAATCACTATACTACTCCTTTAAACAATGAATGACCTGGGAGAGAATAGACGTGTATTTCAAATGTTACTATCTGAAAATAGAATACAATATTTAATCGTACTCAAATTTTCTTTGAAATCCTTTAAATTTTTTCTGGGTATATTAATTTATAATTTCTACAAATACGTTAAATTGTATTTCATTAACTATATTAATCCGAAATATACTTAGAACCGTATTTAAGAAATCTTGCATATCTTATTTAAAAAGACCAAAAAAAAAAAAAAAAACGATTGTTTAATTGCCAGCATCTGTGGCTCAAGTTTTACTTATTTCTTTTTTCAAGTGAAATTTTAAGTTTAAAAAATAAATAAATTACTTATTATTTGGTACAGAAAACACTAAATAAAAGATGTGTGTATGAAAAAAAAATGTTGAATTCAGCTCTGATTAAAACTTGATTCGTTTTTATATTTCCATACATTTTTCATAATTGTAATCTCACCGTAGAGTCGGGTTTATACTTGGAAAAATATCATGTGTTATTTATATATTATCTATTTATAAATAAAGTCGTACCTGTATATCGGCGTGGTCTGTCCTTGTTTGACCCATATGACCAACGTGACGCGATCGCCAGACGTCGGTGGAGTCATATTGCACGGAAGAGACGCAGGCAGGCCCGCCACGACTTCCACATTGGTGGTGACTACTGAAAACAAAGATAAATATATATATATATATATATAGGTAAATATTTTATTTTTAATTTTTAGTCACGGCAATTCCGCACGCGCGAATGGAAGTGAATTCCAAATATCACACGACCGAAAACCACATTATACGGTGATAAATCTCAATGGTAAAATTAGACCGTGAAAACGTTTACGGCATGTACAACACTCGTGTAGGTATATATGTTTAGAATTTCAGTACCTGGCATTCTTTTTCAATTTACAAACAATGTCACTATATATATATATATGTATGTATAAATATTTTCGTAGATGAAACACTTTTCGACCGAAATCGTGATGAGAAAAATAATAACCTCATTGCCTGCGAAGAATGACGATGTAAAGCCAATTAGTGACGTGTACAACATTGCCATCTGCGTGCAAAAATGCTACCACGAATAACTCAGTTGTCGTCGGTTCCTAGCCCGAAGACGAAAATATTATTAATTTTTTCTGCGATGGAAATTACATTTTACGATACATTATATTTGGATATTTTCCTATGCCTTATTGGAAACCTAATGCTTGTGGAAATTGTTTGGAAAAGCGATCGCAGATCATGATTTTCGATAATGTATATATACGGTATATGGTACCTATCATTTTTCACTTAGATTTCAATTTATTGTTCGTACTGCTTTATTGTATTCCAACATCACATACATTCTCGTCGAAATATTGTATTATATATTATATTGGTTTAAATAAAATGTCATGTAATAATAACAATTATTTTGTATAAAGCACAATATCGAGTAAGTCAATATTAAATAATATTCAAATAATGGAATAATAATCATACCGAGGTATATATTGTTGAAAATTATAATTTTTTTCAAATTTTACGTATATGAGACCTATGAATCATCTTGAGATTATAATTCTACTCACTCTATGTGTTTCCAATATTTTACTTTGGATTCAAACCGTATTCAAGATTGATCATCTTTGATCGATATCGGCAAAGAGCTCGATTTTTTCGCAAAGCCATAATATAGCTCGGAAAATGAATTATTACGGTCAACCAATGTCCCGATTAATGACTCTTCCGAAGAACGTGCGTATTGTGCGGTGGTAGAAAGGAGATAAGCAGCATGATGGAAGTAAATGGAAGGGGAATAAGAAACCGAAGAAGATAACGACAAAAAATAAATAATAAATAATATAATAGAAGAAAACCGCCTTAAATACAAATCTTTTAATAAACAAAAACGGTATGTACTTTTTTTTCCAGTTTTTTTACGGTTTTCCCCTTCTCCACCTCATCATTCGCACATCGTCTAGATGCCTTTGCTGTGGACTGTAAGAGGATAGGTTATCGCTCAACGTTTTTGACGGGCGAGCGTTTTTCTCTTACGCCCAAAGTGCCATCAGCAGCTCCCGCCGTTGGCAGCATATACCCGGTCATCGTCATTTTCGTCGTCGTCACCGTTTGATTAATAGACCGGCTTTTCCAATAGAGATCCCCGTCACAGCATGCCGGGAACGATCAGCTTACGCCCGGGGGCCAAATGTTACCCTCGGCTTCTTACACTCTCGGTTACATTCGTTTTCCGCTGTTTATATAATATCATGTACCCAAGAAGACGTCAGCGCAGCCATTTTTAAGGAGGTATGTTTTGCTTATTTTTTATGAAATTTCGTAAAAAATAAAAAACCAACAATTTATATATATTTATAGAGTAGTTTAAAAATAATCCCGTGTCTGTACCGATTCGTATTACCGTGTAATCGCGACATTCATCCACAAACGAATTTATAGACAACATACAAAAATACTTTTTTTAAATTGGTTTTTGGGTTAAAACATCTATCATAAAATGTTTAAAAGTCGTCAATTTTGAACATGATCTCGTAAGATTTTATCCTTCTATTATTCTATAACAAAATATAGAATACATAAAAATACATTTTCCTTCATATTTGAAATAGTTTTAATGTATTTACTAAATAATATTTTCAAAAATGCCTAAGGGAGTGCCTCTAAAATATGGGTTTCTATTGGTTTAAACGTTAGTGATCAGATTGGTGATTAAATTCTAAAATCATTTTAATAGATAATTTCTTTTTATTTCCATAGAAATATATGTTTATTAATGAAAATCATAGTGTGACATTCTTTTGAATTGATTTTTATCTCAGGCTCAATTCAGGACCGTTTTAAATCTACTCGAATTTCGAATGCTACATACATTTAATTTGTATACGTTGAATCACGGCAGTGTGAAAAACAGACCGGAAAGAAATAAGCGAAAAAATTCTTAAGGTTCTTAGTCCTGTGAAGCTGCAACGGAACTTAAAACCACAGAAAATAGGCCAAAATTATAATAGACACTCGAATTTTGATAATTTTAAAACAAAAATTTGAATCATTAAGCACAGATTTTAATTTTATAAAAGTTGGCTGTGCATCTATAATGTAAGACATTTAAGAACTACTAGTATTATTTATCTCATCGAAAATATATTGATATTATCATATTAATGGGTTTCCACATAAACCAATGTATGTGTAGAATTATACTGCTGGAAAAGGACTCTTGTGTAACTTATACCCAAATTATAATTGTAGATGGTTCTTTCTGCAGTTTTTCACTTTGTTTAACACTTCAGTTTGTTGGACGGTAGGTACGACAATCTTTATAGAATATTTCTAAATCTCAAACAACTAAAAAGATTTATTATATTCCAAAAACATAATGCATCTGAAAACGTATCACTCTGACACCTCTCTTGGATACTTATATCTAGAGCAACAATTCCACTTAAAATTTGTATTTTCTTATTTAACATCTATCATGCTGACCTCTTTCATTTGTTCTCCTATATATTGAATGTACATTACTTTAGTAGAATAGTAAAGGGTGAAACCGGATATTCATAGCTCTAATGTCATAATATTATCTAGTAGTCATTGTGTTTGGTGTATATTGGCGATGACGGAATTTATACGACCGGAAATTATGTGTGCGAAAATACAATATATCGATGAACGACACAAATAAAAACGTATACAATGTAGACCATATATGTTTTTATATTGACTGACGTTTAATAAAATCCGAGATACAAAAATGGGTAATTTTACAGCTAAAATCACTGTTTTGCAATATTGAACCCGAAAACCACATCGAAATTGCGAACGTTTTGATTGAATAAACCATATGCCACTTGGATCGAAAATGTTTTTTCTAAAAAACATCAATATTTAATATATGCACCATCCGGTATATGCATCATTGTGTTATATTTACACAACCGAATACTTAAAATAAAAAGTCAGTTTGTCCTCCTCCAAGCATAAGTGTAACCACTTTTTAAGTTAAAAAATGTAAAAAGGTTTTTCGTGCTTAACATTTAACTGAAAAGAAGCCGATTAATTATTTAAATGGTACTAACACATATTATATATATATATGGATACATAATACTTTCATATCCTACTGACACACATATTCACTATTATATGTATATACATTACACATTATATATTGGTAACATGCAGTAAACACTGTTATAAAGAATGATTATGAATATTGTGAAAGAAAGTGGTTCAAATCAACCATTATTATTAAAACTTCCAAAACGTTTATACGCAAATAAAGAGTGATGAAGATCCTATAATCGTCGGGAGTTTTCTAACAATGATCAATAAATGAAGCATTACGTTTGATGGCAGTTTTCAAGTTAAAAATTTAAATAGTTGATAAAATTTAAAATAATGTTTAATACATTTTATAACCTTTCTAATACTTACCAAAAAATGATAAACAAATGTGTTGGAATAGTCTTGTTGAAAACTGGTCACTACACACCGCTAATTATACCATGTTTATTAATACGTTCTGAACTCCCTACATGCCATAGCAGACCTCCATTTAATATATTTTTCCATATGTATATTTTTTTATAATTGTATAAAATGAAACTTTTTGAAACATTCACTGTTATTTGGGAAAATTAAATATCTTGATTAATAATGAAAACAAAAAAAAAAAAAAGATTTTTCTTTAAGATGTGGAACATAATATGTAAGTGACTAAAATATAAATAAAATAAAAAGTCCAATTTCATCGGTATGACAAACATAAAAAATTGAAAAAAAATTGCTTATATTTTATAATATTTCAGTACATTATACCCATTTTAAAGGGTCTGTTACATTTTATTATTATTATAAACTCACTAATAATTAAAATAGTATATATGCTCGTATATTAATTATATCTAATAATTTCTGTTAATACTAAGTTAAACTCTCCAATAATCGGCGAACATACAATCTACGTTATCATTTGGAAATATTTATGTGTGATATATTTTTGTACCCATTGTTTCTTAACAATTGTTTACCGTATTTTATCGGATATTTGGAAAATAGCACAAAATACAAAAGACGCATAATATATTAGCATTTAAAAATATTTAAATTCATGAAATACGTGAATTTGAGGTAAAAGGTTAATTTAGTATTCATTTTATGTGCATATATATTTATATATATATACAAATATTAAATATAATATTGATATACGTTAAATGAAATCCAACACGTATATTTTTTGAACAAAATTAGCATTAGGTACGTTGAAAACGGGTTAATTCAATATCCGCACATAGACACGTAATCCAGCGCTTTTGTTGTTCGCAAAAACAAAATTATTTACGTTGTTCAGGAGATGATTTTAAAAGTTTCGTTATTGTTCGTTTATTTATTTTGTCCGTTGCTGAATTTGTTAATGAAATATATTTACAGACGTTGTCAATCATTGGTAGGCACGTGTAAATTATTAGATAATGAAATTAGTTTTTTCGTTTTGTTTTACATTAGTGAGCGCATAACTAGCTACTATATTATATATTGAAACGAATTCACGTAATTATATTCATAAACTATTTAATTCAATTTTCGGTATACAATTTAAACTTTTAAATTGATTTTCCTTTTGTTCCTCATAAATATTCGGGATTTTCTAATTTCCACTGGAACTATTATACACATTCTACAACCCACAGAAGCGTGCACAATGGACGAATCCCGCCCAAAAATTTGACGTTATATTTTCGTACGAATTTAATAAGTTTTGTTGTGGTTACGTCGGTTATGTCCTGTTGAGCTCGGTAACGTGTACGGGTCTTGTAAATAGTTAATTCTTGTGTCGAAGATCCGTTATTTTTGTAGATCCACACTTGAGGAAACTTAAGGCAAAAGGAATAACACACTCTTTAAGATAATTAATATTTATTATATGAGCAGTAAGAATAAATTATGATACAGTTTTAATTATTAATATGTGTTAGTGTCGTCTAAATAATAACGTAATGTTAGTATGGATACCACTACTAATACTACTGCTACTGACGGCATCTTGAAATATGCTCTCAGCATTTAATAAACCAAGGGTTCTTAACAGTATTATTATTAAACGTTTTGGCATACGAGTAGAAAATAATTAAATACACCAGTGAAATAATGCCTAACCTTTAGTTGGCCAAGAAATATCAGGAATCCGTCAAATGTTATGTGATATCGTATCATACATTTTCATTACAAATGCCGAGAGATAGTTTAATAGTGTTACAAAGTACAAAATCGATTGCCTCCATTGCTTTTGTACCATTTTTTAATTTTTTTTTCGACAGATTTTTTGTCTGTTTTATATGAATATAAATGAAATACAATTGAAAAATGGACTTTTAAATTACTATCTAAATTAAATTTTCTATTAGACAGTCCTTTAATTTTATTTTCCACTCTTCAAAAACGCGATTTTGAAACAATTTTAAACACATACATGTTGAACGACGATATAAAATAGAAAAACATCATTGCACGTGTGTTGATTGTACAATCTGTAGGCGATTCTCGGATGTAGACAGAAGGTAGGAAAGAGTATCTGGATAACCACTATATTGTTTATCCCAGCCTACTTGTTTACATTGTATATTCGTATTCTCTATAGGTCCGACAGTTGGTTTATGGTTATTGAGAGCACTTAATGCATAATTCCGATTTAGATTGAACGATATGTATGTGTATATAGAAAATAATACCAGATTTACTTATTGTTGTTTTACATTTGTACGATAAACATTTCGACGGGAGTTTCTAAGGAGTTCAATTGAATTTGTTTTTGTAGCGTCCCTGTACAGTATAGGTATCTATAATTCGTTGTATATATATATAAGTATTTTAAGTATATACCTTTATGATACAAATGGTTACTAAAATACTACCTATATTGAACTTAAATAATATATATCTTAAAATCACAACTTGAACTTTACGAGCTCCATAATATATTGTGGCGAGCATATAACTCATACATTCCTATCATATTATATTTTATCCAGTTAAATATTTAAGAATGCTGGTATCTTGTATTTGGTAATCTGATCCATGCCCTTGTCTTTATTTCACATCTTTATAACTTTATAAATAATATTTCTTTGATGTCATTTTTAAAAACTTCACACAATAGTAAACCCAATGATATTGATTTTCATTGCAATAATTTGTTGATAATATTAATAAACTAATATTATATTCATAATAATTAATATATATATATTTTTTTTTTGTGAGGAACTGAGTACCTACTAGAAACAATTACGAGAGATCATAGATCCCGTCCAAAGTTTAAATTATCATTAGGCCGAGTTTCTAACTGGCTTTAAATCACGGGGCTAAACATAATCTATATACAGATGAATTTTACAACAATTAAAATAAATAAAACATTAATAAAAAAGTTTAATATATATCAATGGTTATTCATTTGTTTATAATAAAACACATAACAAATAACTCAATTGTATACGTATCATTGAAATATATTATTGTAAAATTGCAATTTAAATGTGGCTTGTATCATTATTGTTTATATACCTGCATTATTTGTACTGAAATTTCGATGGAGAATAAAGTTAGAAACATAAAAACGATATATTTTTATAATTTTATAGAGAATTGTATGCATTTAAAATATGCAGACAAATGAAAGAACATAATTATATTGTCATTTTCAGGTAATGGAATTCTATTCTACGTGGAAGAAAATTTAAAGACACGCAAAATTCAGATATTGTTGGTGATTTAAGGTCGGAGTTATGAAGGATGAAAAAAAAACTTAACGTATTGTGGGATAACGAAATTTTCGTTTAGATATTCCGATAAAATATTAATAAGAAATCAAGCGGAAACAATTTTTTTAATAATTATATTTGTAGAATAAATATATTATGATATATGTACTTTTATATCTTATTTGTTTTTATTTATGATGCTATGACGCGAAAAATAACGAAGTTTGAACTAAATTTGCAACGCCAACGTGTAGAAAATTCGCGTATTCTGAACATGTGACCAGTTTTGCCGACACGAAGGTTTTGGATGTATTTAAAGAAAAAAAGTCCCAAGAGTATTTTTGTCTTACAACGGAAATAATAATAACGTTTCCGTAAGTATACACCTGAATGTACATAGTAATATTTATTATAAAGTCCCGGAAGACCATACACTAAAAAGTACCAAAAGCTTTATTCAAGATCCACTGAAATATAAACATTGCAATAATAAATATAGTTCAGGACTAAATAAAATATATGCAATATACCGGTTCCGTCTTTCAAATCCTTGATATAAAAATTTAATGTTTATATATATATATATATACAATTAAATAGTTCTTAAATTACGTTGTATATTCTTTATATAAGTAGGTATTGTATACAGAAAACTAGTTATAATGAATACTAGTCTTAGCGTGTACATTTTTTCATTCTTTACTTTTTAACTTCAATTATTTATAATTATAAAAAATTATTTTATTAAAATAAAGTAATACAAAATATTACCAAATTTAACTGTGAGGATAATTAAGGACATATATGAAGGAACTAAAGTACAATAGTGAAGAGTCTGTGTGGCTAATATTAATTTTAGTGTCAGAGTAGACGTAAGCCAGAGTTTAGATTTTTGGCTTTGAGTTTATACTTATTTTTCTCGATAATGGATTAAATTACAGAGGAAATATAGAGCGATGTACCTTGGTGCACAATGTTTGTAAATTATATAATGCTAGTAAAAGATAGTCATTAGGAAGTAAACGGTAGATTTGAAAAGCGAAGAAAAATATTTGAAAGTACAGTATAGGAATAGTAGGAATAATACGAAGTATATATGGTTATTGATATTGGAGAAAGGAAACATGGAACCAATGGAGATAGGTAACAAATCAAATAGTGTAGTGGTATCAAAGTGGACAAGGAGGAGAGGTTGGAGTATTAAAGAACTATTCTACAGAAGAAAGAAGAAGATATAAAAAACACGATTTAGTGTAGATGGACGAAGTGGAAAGAAGCGTCAGGTTTTTAGTATAACAAAGGATCCCATCAAAAGGATAAGTGTAAAAAATGTGTTTTATTAGATATTTACGAGGCTTACAATAATGTACGCAACAGAATTTTGGATAGTAGCTGGAAATATACAATAGAGGATAAGTGTAGTAGATATGAGAATGTAAAAAACTAGAAATTATTATTAGAATTAATATATAGAATTTAGAGGTAATATAGGACTGAAAAAGTAGACAAAATAAGAGAGAACGGATTCAAATGGTCCGGACATATTTAAAGGATGAAAGAGACAGAGACCGTAAGATTAGTATAGGGAATATATAGGTATTGGTGGAAAGAGAGGAAGAAGAATCATGATAAATAGTTGATTTGATGTAATGGAGGCTGATATAAAGTTCGTTGATATCAGTGAAGAAGGGGATTAAATTATGTAGAATTTGAGGGCTAGGGTGACTAAGGAAAAAAGAGGAAGGGGAAAAATATAATTAAATTATACGAGTAATGTGTATAAAAAATATGTGTATAATATAAAATATTTGTTATATGAGAACATAAATCTGATCTAAACAATTCATCATACAATATGATAAAATTATATAATATAATTAAAAATTATATCTATTATATATATTTTTGTAATCAAAGTTTAAATACGCATATTTGAAAACATTTAAATTCTACCCGGTTGCTCTTGAACCACAATAATCGAATAACCGAATTTTCGATCCGAACCGTGCGTTTCGCAAAATTGTCCAATTTCCATCCGAATGCAATTCAACCATTTTATAATAAAAGTAATTCGTTTTTTTCAGGTACCATATCTACGGTATACGTTAGGTTTATATTACATATCCGTGTGTGCATCTTGTGTTTGTCTTTGGGCCTGTGTATATTATGTATTTGTGTGTATTTATGCGTGCGTGTAGGAATACAATTGTCGAAGATCGACGATATTTCCCTGGCGGTTGGTCGTATGAAATATATATATATATATTATATACGTGTATAATATTCAAAACAGTGGTGGTGAGGAGGAAACGTCGAAATCGGTCCAGGACGACTGCGTTCGTGACGAATTGGAATTGGCCTCCATTTGCATTCCAATATGTGTCAACAATACGCGCCAAGACGTCACCCACTATGCCGACGACCAACTCCCCCCCAAATAAAAAAAAAATCTCATCCGACGCGGAAAAACACATTTGTCGTATTTCGTTTCGGTTTTTTTTTCATTTTCTCTGCCATTCGCTCGTATACTAAAATCGAATAGCAATGCCATTGAATGTCGTCTTCGTCTTCGTTTGTCGTTTGAAAATAACGATTTGCTGATTTTTTTTCTTTTCATATACATTTTTTCTCTCCCGTATGAAATAAATTTTTACGTCATTATAATATAATAAAAACAGTACAAACTGTAAACGATTAATAATGCACAGATTGGAAATGATAATATATTGCATTCGGTTTTCGACCAAATTCCAATAGTAGTGATATCGATGACATTTCTGTTTTCTATTTTAAATAAATGAAATTTTAAACAGTGTTTAGATTTGTATTGTGTATTCCATTTGTCAAATTATCATTATTGTAAAAGGTATTTAAACATTTCCAAATTGAGACTTTGATTTAGAATTTTTGAAATTAAATAATTTAAAATTATACACAGCTTTTAACCATAATCGTTGGCTTCGAGTAAAAAATTTCAATATCAATAAAGTTCTTACTTAATATAGTAAATTATTAATTTTTATATAGACTTCACTTTAAATTGAAATTAAAATAATATTTAAATACAAGTAAATTTTGATGGATTTATTTAAGAATATCACAATTTTCTTAAGATTTGAAAATAATAAAATTTCAATTCAATTTTTAAAATCCTAAATAACATTAATTATATATAGCTTTATTTTACTCTAAAATCTAATGTAATAAGTGAACAAAAGATTTTTTTGATCCATGTATAATTTCAACTAAAATATGTACAATTTTATATTATCTATACGTATATAACACTGCATACCTATATAAAAATATCATAAAATATAAATATAATTCTTATAATTACAAGCAATCGGTTAAAAAATTACAAAAAAAGGTTATAATCGTATAATTATTATTTCAATTCTAATTTTAAATATCATATTATACAAGTAATATTGAACAATAATATATGTATAATTTTATTTACTTATATAGTTTTTATCTTATATTTCGATTTGTAATGTTTTGTCCAAAATAATATTGATTCCAAAATTATTTTCTGTTATATGTTTATGTAAATGCAATCGATAAATAATTACGTTGATATTTATGACAAGGTAAATCGTGACTGATATATTTGGCGAATCCCTTCGCTCTTAGCTATTAATATGTCTATCCTTGTATATTTTGTGAACAAATTTCAAAATCCATTCGTTTGCATAACTAGATTCTATATATATATATAATATTGTATTGGTTGAGAATGGAGAACAACTACAATTACGATAGGGATAATATATAATAATATATAACATATAACATACTCGGTAAACTCAATTACGAATTAAATATTTTACTAAGATAATACTTCTAATAAAAAAAAGTTTTTAGTAAATGAAAATAAAAACAGTTATTTTATTAATACATTAAGAAAACAATGTAGCGTTCAGTTAAAAATTAAATGCCAAAATATGTGGTACCTACGCAATATATAAACGTAATTCCAAGTTTTTACATTAAATAGTTATGCGAACAAAAAATAAACGTAATAATATTTTTATACCAGGAGTTATTGTTAAAAACGATAACAAAACGATATTACTTTGTACAGTGTTTACAACAATTTAAAGGTGTGGTTGTTGTTATGCCGAGGAAATATGTCAAATGTTTAAATAATATTTATTTATATTTTGTAGCGTTTATATAGTTTTTATGGGCGGAGTGGGAGTGGTTAAATTTGAATTTATAGACGTCACGGAATCGTAAATTTATGACTCGTGTTTAATAACTTTTAAGGAATAATATACAGTAAAGGACGAGGAGACAAAGGGCTGATTCCTTACATATACAAAAGACATTTCTGACCAACAACAATAATATTATTCGTTTACCAATAAGAATAGTCAGAATTAAAATTAATATAACATTAACAAATTGAAAGCATAAAATTCAAAAAGTTTATATACTATAATATATAGTTATTAAAGGTTATGTTTAAAGTCCAAAATATAGATTATTAGCCTCTCAATTAAATTATTATATATATAATATATATATTAGATAGGTAGATTATAATTCAAAATAAATATTATTATATTATCTGACAATCAATTTTACGCTTGGATATTAGGTACTACCTACATCATAGTCATCTAAAGCTAAACATACATTTTTTGTTTTAGAGTATATAGAATATCTACGTATGAGTAAATAAACTCGAAATGTAACTGAAATTCAGCGATTATTTAATTTGAATATAGTATAATTATACCTAAAAAAATTTATAAATTAAATTTTATTTTACTTTAAAAATAATTTTTATAAAATTATAAACAATTTAAATAATCTTATGAAAATAAATATAAATATTCTACAAAAGTAACAATATATATAAATAGAAAAATAATGTATAAAAAAGAAAATGTGTCTAGAGTAGGTATTCTAAAAAAGATTAAGTGTAGGTAACAACTAAATAATAAAAATCAAAAAATAAGAAAATGAATAAATATAATACATAGAAGATTATACTAATAATAAGAAAAAAATTATTAAACGACAACTAGTAACATGGATATATTAAAATAGCTGTAAGAAAAGTATGTATTGTATTTTATTATGAGGTAAATATCATTATTTTTAAAACCTGTTTGTATATTTATAATATTATTACAAATTTTATGATTTACTCAAGGGCGACGTTACGAATTGCGGGGACCCGAGCAAATTCATTTTTCGGGCACTAAATTTTTTTTAACTTTGTTTTCTTAGACAAATAGAATTGCCTTAAATAATATATGCGTAAAAAAGAATAAATGAAAAATTGGTTTTTTTAATAAAATATATGCTTAAAATATAATATTGATTTTTCAAAAAATATCATACTGAACCTATCCCCTTTTGTCCAAACATTATAGAATTACTAAGAACTAAGAAGTAAAAACGTGCTATTAAATATATAAGTATAGTAAAAAATTTAATAACGATCTTGTACTTTTAAAAATTTTTTTAATACAATTGTTGATAAATAATAATTAAAACATTATTGATTATCATTTATAAACTTTAGTTTTAAATAATTAAAATAATGCATTTATGTATATCAAAAATATATGTATAGTATAGTATATAATTAATTATTTTTTTTAAATTTTAAATTTATTATTTATTACTAGTTTCAGAAAAAACTTATCATATATATCTAAATAATAAATAAATATGCAAAATAATTAAAAAAGTATTTCAAAACCATCCATTTTGATTGAATAATATGTTCTTTTTTAATAATAATATGCCGAGTGGATTAATGCTATCCAATTTTAATGTATATACAATTATATAGATAATTAATTAGATATAAATTAATAGATATTAATTTATAATATTATAATAGATTAATTATAGAATCAATGGATAATAATTATATGCATGGGCGAGTGGCAAATCGTGTACGTAGTACGTATTCGTATTTAATCGCCGATCGAGTACGTTCGCATTTCGCATGTTGATTTTTTAGTGGTGTACTGATGTGAAATCGTATAGGTATTAAACGATGGAAATTTAAATCTAGATTTCCAACATACGTTCAAATTGCATAGGTAGTATGATACTACTTTTATGCATAATTACGAAGGAATAATTATTTAAATTTTTTTGTAAGTAAATAGTAAATTAATGTTGTTCATGTTAAGAAGACTCCATATCTATATTTGTTATTTCTGTTTAATTGAAATACCTACTTATAAATTGTTTGAAACTAAATATATGAAAAAAAAATCTCAATGGTCGGGTACAGTTTATATTAAGTAATGTCTTTACTCTGTCTTATCGGTATCAAATTAAAAATTTAAAAACAACTTCAAAATAATCGGGACACTATGTACAATATGTACATATAATTTTATATTATATTGTTAAAATATTAACAAGAAAATTTTTGATACATACCTACGTTTAGATATAAAAATAAATATGATCATTTTCACGAGTTATTTACGATAATAATTTTAACTTTTAATTTATAAATATTGTTATTTATAATAATTCAATAATGTAATAGATTACCCATGTGAACCATTTTTAATTTTTTAATTGCCTATTATAACACAAAATATTTTAAGCGGAAGACCGTTTTCGCGGGGTTCTTCTGATAGCACGATACCCTAAGCAACTGCTTTGATTGCATTTCTCTTCCACCGGCCTTAATTTTACTTCATTATAAATGAGTCATTCCTCTAATAATAAATGTACGTACATATTTTTTTTTAGGTTATTTAATATTATTAAATATTTGTCTATTTTGAAATGTATATTCTAATTAAATTCTAAGACTTGATTATAAATATGAGATTTAGGAAGACATTTTTTAAATGTTACTTCTGAAATGTATTTTTTATATCAAAATTTGAAACATCCACTAGTATTTTCAATGTAAAATGTTTAAATGTATTACAGTTACATGTTAGCTAATAAACCCCATAACTGTCATAATTGATAGAAAATATATTTTTAACATTTTAAAATTTATTATTTATGTTTTTAATTGAATTAGTATTAGGTTTAAAGGTAATTTTTGCTTTATTACTATTGTTATTTAAAATATTAGTAAATTTAACTAATAAAGAGTTATGGTATTTCATAGAGCTATAAGTAATTGAATTATTACTATATAGTATATTAATAGACTCATATAATTTTACTATAATTTTCTTAATCGTGTTTATATACAAATTATTTTCTAACTCCCATGATATAGATGATATTTAATTCATTTTCATAGTTAGATTTTTTTAAGGGATCACGTTTGAGTCTATGTATAAAATATGGAATTATAATAAAACATTTTTGTGAAAATGGATGTTTAGAGTCATTTAGAATTATCATATAAGATTTTTCATTGAAAATTAAATTTATGGTTAGATATATTTAATATATTTATTGTAAGATCTAAGAAGTTAATTTTATTATCTATTTGTGTTTCAAGTGAAAACATAGTTAATATACAAAATATAGTAATGCTTAAAAGTGTCATCATCAGATATCAAATAACCTTTTATTAATTGTTTATATATATATATTACGATATAATATGTAAATCAATAGATACATTTTGTATGTATACTTCAGAAAGTATGGTACTTAAAAGTTTACTCATGACGAAGCCATAATTTTGGGAATATACATCATATTCAAAATAATTTTGACTATTGGTTGTCGGAATTAATAATTTCAATAATTTCTTTATAATTAGGTTTATTTTTGAGTAGGTATATAATGCTTTGAGTTTTTGAATATAAATATAAATGTTCTTTGTATTTAATAAATTCATTTTTCATCCTGGTACAATATTAACTTGGTTAATTGTAACTTTGAAATCGAATGAATTCTTTATTAAATTATCTGTAGTTGTAATTAATTTATGTTTACTAAATTAATTTAAATATTTAGCTAAATGATATGATGAACGTTTTTAAAATATATAAGAGGTCAAATAGTATTGTTTTTTTTCATGTAATTTAATAAATGCATGTAATTGTAGAGCAGTTCTATTAATATACTTTTAAATAAAAAAAAATGTTTAATCATAAGAAATTATCAAAACGTTTTGTTTGATTAATTAATTGTAAATTTCATTATGGTTATATGATAATAAATGAATATTATTATTTTATATTTTCTGTAGTATTTGCATTATCTTTTTTATGTTTTATTTTTTTATAAAATTTATTTAACTCATATTTAAAACTTACTATTATTGTTTTTTTTTTATAATGTATATTTATTTTTATAGAGTTTATTTTGTACAACTGCAAGTGTGAGATTTTATATTTTAAAACAAATAATAAAATAAATTTAAAAATGTATCAATCTATTCAAATATATTTTAGATTTAGCAAAATAATATTGTTTTATCACTAAAATTCATATATCTAATATAATATGCATCTACTAGATATAGTAGTGTTGTAAAAGTAAAAACTGTTAATATCAAAACTAAATATCCAGACATAGTTGGTAAGATAGTGTACTAATTATTATATTATTATTTTAAATATGAAAAAAATTTTACTTCGTATATCTAATTTAACTATCATACGATAAATATCATTATATTTGGAAAAACATTTTGAGCGAACTACTTGATTAAATATCTAATTTATCAATTACATTGAAACACTACTAATCAACTACATATACAGAATATTAAATATTATCTCATATATCAATATTATATGATATACTAAGTAAAATATTGATCAATTTTAATTATAAAAGATTTACACTTTTGAAAAAAATACGTTATTTTTTTTTTAGCATATTATGTAAATAGGTAAATAGACAATTATTTAAATTGCTTGTCTGCTAAGATACTGGGGGCAGAGATTATGAATTTGAAATTCTAAATATTTATTAAATAAAATAATAAATGTAGCAGTTTCTTAGTCCGTTTCACTAAATAAATATATAGAACATAATTTTTAATAGTTTTTTATAATATAATAGGTAGATAACCATAATTAATGTAAAGTGATAATGATTGATTCACAAAAATGTCAATAAAATTATAATTATATGAAAGTTAAAAATGGGTTATGAACGTGGGTGTTTTTAATAACATTTTATTATTATTATTATTATTATTTGCATAGTTTGGTTTACTCGGTTTTATTGTGTATAGGAATAACACACAAATTAAAAACTGCAATGTAGTCGAAAAGTTTACGCTGTCAAAGTTATAGCAACAATTATCACTGATCATCATAGTTTCTGTAAATACTTTTAACCCGTCGTCATTCGTTTATTATACTCATCATTCTTGGTGCAAAAATGTTCAGGGAAAGGATTAGATATGTAACTAAAAATTGAAAACGTTAGATTTACTATTACAAAAAAGCAAAAAACCTTACAACATTTTAATGATTTAATTTTGTTTTCTCATTTATTTTAAATTGATTCTTAATGTTAAATCAAAATTCTTCATAGTTTTAGACTGCTTAGCGGGAAATAATAAGATAAACTGGCGCGTAATATTATATTATAATATTATATAATAATATATATATATATATAATATAAAATATATTATATAGGACTATCAGGGTTCATCTTATGCGTGACTTAACTATTATATACTAGTGAATATCATAATATTAATTTTCTCAAGAACTGTTATACTTTATAAATATAATATGTTTATCACAAAGCATATAGATACTATTGACATATGTTTAGTTAACTATTATATTATTATTATTTTGAGGGTTTTTGTATATTATACGATTACCTATAAAGAGATTAATCCTGTACTTTTACGATAAAAACATTTATACGATATTGATTATCGACTTTAAATTATTATCAATTATAATATATAGGTCGTCAGGAAATTATGGCTCTGATATCCGTTCAAATTACTAGGTTTTATTAATTTAATTTGGTTAATGATGTGATTATGAATATATATATATATATATATCCATATAATAAAATATAAGAATACCTACCATTTTTACCATTTTATATATGGGTTATAAATTAGTATTAATAGTAAATTATTTATTTTTTTTACTAATATTTAAATTTAATTGAAAAAACTCACCTCAATTTCTGAACGTCAAGTTTAAAACATTCTTCTCAAAAAAAATTATTATTATACAAACTTGTATTTACATTTTATGGCACTGGAGCAACAAATATTTTAAGCGTTACCAAAGGTTATGTTAGGTTAAATTTAGAGGAGGGATACATTGTCACAAAACAAAGGTCATTTAATAGTATTTCACTGTCATCGCACCTGAAAGAAATTGACGAGCCAAAAACATAACTCATAATATTGTTTTTGATCCATCATCATTTGATATAACTGAATTAGGTTTATTGTAGAGCCCCCCAAAAAGTGCCTCTAAATATGGGACGGCGAGAGTATAATTTATTAAAAAAAAAGAGTAATTAATTAATATAGTTCAATATGCGCCCTTATGTTTGACAATTCTCCATATTCTATGAAAATGTCATTATTTTGATATTGAATATAATGTGTGAAAGACGTATGGGGGGGGGGGGTATAAAATCAAAATTATGGCTCTATATGCGAAACGATAATTTGATTACACGCAGTGCCTGGATGAATTTTACAGGCCGTAAGTGAAATATTGAAACTTCAAGTATAAAAAAAAAAAACTAGTCTTAACGACAAATTGCCTTTCGATAATAGTATACAAGCCCCGGGAAGTTTTTCCACTTATAATATATACATCCAACGTTCCCACGACCGAACAATATTGCATATCCATTATACTCGGCGCAGACTTTCCCGATTTCCTCAGTCACTCTTCCCGAATTCCTCATCTACCAACTCAAATATACGCATAATGTATGTATATTATATCATATACGATCCATTAATATTTACGGAAACTCGTTATTTTTTTCCGGATGATTTAAAATGTCGTTATTGAACAATGATGAGCGAGGATAATTTAAATAGGATAACGCATACTTTCCTGGCGATAAAATGTAAGGGATTATTTATTTTTAGAATTCAATTTTGTTTAAATTTTTGGAACGGGGCAATATGTTAAATAAATAGGATCGATCATCCACGTACGCGTCAATATAATTTTTTTCTACGGTACAGAAAACGATAGGCTTATAGGTATTTGTCATAGGATACTAAATGCATTTTTTGTTTCAACATAAAAATGATGCCAATCAATATTTTATCTAGTCTTTATAATATATTATACTCGTAAGTATTTTTATTTATACTTAAAATTATTATTTATATAAAATTATGGTGTATTATATGATTAAATAATATTATCATCTATAGGCAATAAAAAAATTTCTTATTTCTAACATTGGAAGCTATTTAAAACTTATAATAAATTAATAATTTAATAATTAATAAATTATATTAATTATTATAATTATAATAATATTTAAATATTGAAAAAAAAACATTTTAACGATTTGAATTGGTCGTAAAGACGGAAATCTCAAGGCAGATCTTTAAACAGAATTCACAGGATATTTCGACTCTATTGCATCCCTATTAATGAAACGCTACATTGAAGTTTATTGTTGTCTAAATTAAGTTTTGTAAAATATCCAATTAAATCCAAGGATATTCTATATACATTTTGTATTGCATTTTCGAAAGTATACGTTTACCGTATAAAAAGTGTTTCAGCAAGTTTCTGTTAACAATATTGGTAATTTAATTTTTGAATCCAGATAAAACAATTGACATGTATTATATTTGTCGGATTTGCATGGCACTCTCCAATTTTATCAACGTTCATCGCAGGTGCGGTTTAAACGCATATAATAATATAATATTATTGTGCAATATACCGTGTGGTGGACAATACGGTAAAAACGATGACGATTAAAAGAGTGTAAAACTCGTATCAAATTACAAATCTAATCGTGTTCGGACGGTTAATATATAAAAACGTATATAACAATATATCGCTGGGTCATTTTATAGCTACGGTGTTTGACGGGCTTATTAAGCCGTGTTAAACTGTATGCCGTGTGATTTATCGCGACCAAAATATACGGTATAGCGGTGGTGAAGGGGGGGGGAGGATATGAAATTGTGTTTTATTTTTGTACAAATTTGATTTTTGGTCTGATACGTGCTCTCCGAAATGTAAGGATTGCGCTTGATTCATTTGTGTTGTGCGTGTGATAAACATATTATTTATATTTATATATAGAATGTGCTTATTCTCCGGGGGTGGTCGGACGAAACGATAATAACATAACCATATATGTTAAAACACGAAACAAATTAAAAATTATATTTTCGTACTTAAAATAAAAATATACACCGATTTTTATACGTTTATATATTAGGTACCTACCTAATACAAAGTTTAACATTTTTACCATCCATGTTTTTTTCGTCAATAAAATCAAATTTTAACACGAATTAATTGTCTTATGATATTCATTAACCTAAAAATGGATATGTATTTCTGTATTTTACACATATCGTACTATTTTTCTGTCCCTTGCGATTAATAGAATAAAATTTAGGTAGGTACTATCGATACTGTTATTAATTTTTGATATTGGACGTTTTCGTATCTACGATTCGAATTTGCTATTACGATCACGGAGTCGAAACGATAACAAACTGTTTACCGACTACATACCGTTGGGTAATTGATTAGTTGAATAAAATACATTACAAATCAGCCGAGAAACGCAACGTAAAATATGCAGTATAATAGGAGCGCAAAGGGCAATTAATTGAAAAATATAATTTTAATTATATTTCTTTCTCTTTTACGAGTATTAAAAACTATATTTTTTTATTATAAATATTTCAGTATTGAATAAAAATGCAATACCTAAAATAAATTAAATGTTATCATTTCGAGAAAGTTAAGATTCAAAGTGGTAATGTAAAATACATATAGAGTGAAACTTTTAACATACAAATTTAATTCAAATTAAATTTCTAAAAATTACATTTTTTGGTTATTATTGTATGTTTTTTTAAATTAATTAATATTATTATAATAGGCACGAGATGTGAATCTGGTAAATATTTTTCATATTTTAATCTCAATGATAGGTATATACTTTTTTTTTTTACAAATTTCAATAAATTTGCTATATTTAAAAAAAATTACGTTCTTTCTGAATATAATGATTTGAATTGAACCTAAATATCTATATCAACATTTTAAGTTAACAAGTGAAAGGTTAAAAATTATTTTTATCCTGTCCCTTGATACACCTCTTATCTAGACTTGAAATGCTTATAAATAATAAAATGTTGGTTAGGTTATTTTAGGGTTTAATACATTTTACGAAGATAAACAATGCAAAAATGGAATGGAAAAATAAATCATATTTTATAAGGAGATCTAGATCGAAAGTAAAGAAACTTTAAGCATATGCGAGTTTTAAAATAAATATAAATATATGTTTTTTAAATATGTATAATTAACCTACAGGGTATCTTATATTTAAACTCTTATAGTAATTATATACTTAGGAACAATTCAAATTTGAAATTAATGTAACATATAAATTATTCTTCATTACAATAACAGATAATCAGTTTTGTAACAATAAAATATAAGTTGTTATCTCATACCTATTATACTATATATTGTTTAAATAATAAACTAATATTTTTAAAATTTCCAAGTTATAAAAAAAAATAGTTTCTACGATTAACTATGAAAATTACTTGTTCTACAATGTAGTAACTTAACGAGTTACATGTTTTTTCAAACATTCTTTTAAATTTATAGAATACAGGTATAACTATTAATTTAGGTTTAGTATAATAGTAACTTAACTCAATTTAAGAATTGAGTATATTTACCAGCTTTTGGTATATTTTTGGTGTATATTACTATACGATCGAACTCCAAAAACGTTTCAAAAAATAAACTTACTTTCTAATTTTTATTCTAAACGTCCAATGATATAATATACATAGAATGTGAAATTTTTTCCATTTTGGTCTCAAGAGGGCCCCCTTCGTCTTTGCTCGACGTCATATAATTCGTTCATTCGTCGACACCCGGTTGGGATATGCTTATACCGTTTTTCAAAACGAGAACTCAGCTGCTTCTTTAAGTATATGCATATGTCATTTTTGGCTATACATTAACGTCATCAGATGAAAAATATCATTCGTCTTAGTAAATTATTACATTACTACAATATAATATATTACGAATAAATAACGTAATATATAACGTAAATACGTAATATACTACGTATAAAACGTAGTCATTTTATATTATTATGATTATTGATTATCGTCCTTGTAGAGGCAATTGTATGCCGCTCAATTGTATCAATAACCGAGAAAATTTATTTTTGGAAAATTATAATTTATCGTGCATCGCCAAGATGCAGTGAGAATCCGATTTACAGATAAATGTATTAGTTTTCACGCTACGAAATATTTTATACAAAATGACGGATAAGAGAAGATATTTAAAAACAAAAACATTTCGCATTTACGCTCAACTAGATATCATCATAATTTATATTTGTATATCTGCGGGGTGATTCTTTCATCATTAAACTGTCGTTATTTTGGTAGAATATATATTCATTTTGGAATATTTTATTTTCAGAAAAGTTAAATTTTACTGTTTTTATAGATATTTTAGTAACTTTAGTTTCAAAATGTCATGGAAGACTATGATGGGTATGAAATAGTCATAACTACTAATAAGTTAGACTCTTTTTTTTAAAAACCATTTATAAAAATGTTCCCACTTTATCCATTTATAAATCATTTTTTAACGATTCTTATGGTCAGATAGCCGATAAATGTATTGACACTGTCGTTTATTGTTTAGACGTACCTACTATTTTCAAGCCTAAAACCCATTTGAAATATGCCATTTCTTTCAAAACGTACAATTTCCACGCAAGTTTATTCGCTCTAAGTGCATTTCCCTTGAAAACGTGTTATTTCCTGTATTTCACCATATCTCGAAAATATTATCGGATACGATCCGGTCGCGTTGCACACAACGACGGCCTACCATGGTTGTGTGGATCACGTAACCCGTACGACACCACCCCCGCGAGCGCGAATGTGTGCCCTGAATATAATAAGCACGGTGGTCACGGGGGCTCGTTGTAAATCAAATCGAGACGTATAAACCCCCACATCATGCCCACCCACACACGCGCACGGAGTAGTTAACCTGCGCATACTTGCTCCGGACTGTTGTAGTCTGTGGCCATTAGTTTTCCCGAAACCCTCTGCTCCCCCGGCCCACTTACACACGTCATACGTATGCCCTCACCCCCCCCCCCCCAAAGATCTCCTTTTTATCGTTTCGTACATCCCCGGGGTGGATGCGACTCGCGTATTCATGGCTATTAAAATGAGAAGGACCACGAGAACGGAAAAAGAAAATAAAATTCCATCCGCTGCATTAAACGCCGGGCCGTCTGTGCGCGCGCGAACGGTATAACAATAAATTTCGAACATCCCACGATTAATCATCACTGGACTGTCCGAGTGTGTGTGTGTGTGTGTGTGTGTGTGTGTGTGTGTGTGTACGTGTATGCGAGCGTGCTATACCCTCGTGTACTATCATATTCATAAGGGCCGAGTAGGGTGAATGAAGTCACCGAAAACACGATATAATATTACACAAGACTACAAATGATAATATTATAACGAGTAAATAAATTTAAATGACAAAAATCATGTGAAAATAACCGTATAATTTACATAACACATATTTTACGTAGCAAACTGAGTTAATGTGGTTTTCATATCAAATGCTAATAATAATTCCGTTATGAAAAAGTCACGACGTGTCCTTCTTATATGCTGAGAATATATTAGACAAAAGATTATGCCGTGAGCATATTATTGGGTATTACAATAGTTCTTTAGCATATTATCGAAAATAAAAAGTTATCCTCAAGCATTTAGCATTTATTTAAAAATATTTGAATTTATTTTTAAATAAATTTAAAAACAGTGTTGTGTCGGTAACATTTGTAATGCTCGTGCAATCAAAATATTAGTGAAAACATGTTTAGGTACCCATTTTTCTTCTGTATCAACTTGAGAGTATTGTAGAAAGGTTATATAAAAATTAATTGTAGAGAAGAAAATTTTCTAGTAAATGATGCTAATACTGATATTTGATATATGCATTTTTCCACGTTTCGTGAGCTGGTTGATTTTTTTTGAAAATCGATATTTTAATAGCTCGTAAAACGTGGTGAAATACATATATCATATGCATATAAGTTCGACTCTATCAGTCGCTAGCTTGCAAATGTATTGTTTTATATAATTTGATTGGTGTTTCTAACATTTTTTTTTTTAAGTATGAACCATATTTAATCAATTATAAAATACTTTTTAAAATAGTTCCAAAAACCTATTCGAAAAAATGTTAATTTGTAATTCATAAATCCGTTTAACCAATAAAATTGTGTATTTATAAAAAACTATTGATAAATCATAATACAATATAACATAAATATTTTATATTAAATATTATATTATTGAATGAAAATTACGATGAAAATGTTAATATAACTAACCAATTTTAATACTTTTATTTAGAATAGAATTACATAAAAATCTATAATTATTTGCTACGAATATAACCAATAAATTGCGTGATACACGTTTCCAAAGTTATATTTTCTTAACAAATCTCTCGTAATACCAACTCATATGTGGTAATAAATTAGAAAAAAAAAAAAAATAAAAATATATATACATGTTATTAGGGATGTTCGATACTAAATATTTTGATTTTTTCACTCGATACTTGATTCTATTTTTGTTTTAATGTATCAATACATTTGTTATTTGATATTTGATACTGTATTAGTACCTACCCATATACGAAACCAGTAGGTATTTGTAACGTCTACCATAATATTATCATATGACTATTATTATTTTAAAATTAACATAATAATAATATATTATATTCATTATTACTACAAAATACATATCATGTTATCTCATCTAATGTATACATTTAATGTCTTATAATATTTTTCGTATAAAAATTGAAACGACGAGCAATGCTAAATAATATTTTAAATTATTGTTATACTCTCTAAACGTATACACACTGTTTGATGTTATAAATAACAGGAAAACAAATTATTTTAAACCCCTAAATAATTTATTACATCTGATATGTCTCATTGTATGCACGTATACGTAGGTACTTTTGATCTATAGCCTTCTAAATAAACACTACCATAAAGTAAAAACCTAAGGAAAACTAACATTTAACACATACTTCGATTACATCTACTTCGTGTAGTACTTTCGAATAAGAAAACGTGAAATATTTTATATTATATACGTAAAAAATAATGTATAACTAATACCTCCGTTCAAGGCTTCAAACGATAAAATATTAACACACCACTTATATGTATGTAATTTAATGTTATATAAATGCAGAATATTGTTTTTAAAATGCATATTTATACCTAATACATATTTAAAAAAAAAAAACATTTTTAAAATATTTTTAATTGCAATATTTTTTTATTTAATCGAATTTTGACATAGTATTTTGTACTTTATAAGTCTTTATAAATTATTTATCCTTGAAATTATGTTAAGGAAAATACTCTTCTACTGTGTAATAATTTAGGTTAAATTATAATTCAATACAGATTGTTGTCATACATATTAGGAATTTTATATAAATATACCACAAAGGTAAAGTATAAGAAAACAATTTAATTAAAAATTTTATTTTTAAACAGTTTTATATATTATAAGTCGAACTAATAGTTAGGAAATTAATTTTCATTATAATGTTAAAAACAAAAGTATTTCATTAAAATCTATGCACTAATTAAGACTACTAATGAAAAATTACAAAGGACGAATTACAAGAACAATTACAATGTATCTGTACTAATTGTATAGCACGAGTATTGTGAAAATGTTTTCAAATTGTTCAGGAAAGAATTTCTCTAGATTTATTATGATATAATGTTGACATTTAATAACAATTTGAAATAGTTCATTCCAATCTGAGCAGATAACCCATTAAAATACTATAACATTTGATAAGAAAAAATTGTTTTTGAAACTTTTCGTTCTGTGCAATTTGCATTTTTGCACAATTTGCAAATTGAAACATGCTATTTCTATTTCTGTAAAATATAATATTCATTTTAATTAAATTGCGTCTATTGTGCCTATATATTATGTGTATCATAAAATAGTTTTTCGAATTAATCGGACGAATTGAAATAGTTATAAGTACATCGTTTAATTAAAACTACTATTTACAATCAACACAACATGTAGGGATTAATGCGTGTAATATATTTCAGACATGATTTGTACTATAATTAATTATGTGTTTTACTCACAAAGTACTTATTAATTAATTTAACAGAATTAATTAGCCTTTATGAAACCATTTGAAATGATCGACTCTAATGCAAATATAATCAATGATTTCGTATTGATAGACTGTGTTAAATACATTATGACAATAAGCTATAGCTAATTATATAGAGATAAAGAGAGAGCATATTTATTGTTGAGGAGGATGCATAAATAAGCTGAATGGAATACTCAAAAAATTAATTATTATTTTGTGTAGTGTTTGGGGTGATTTTACATGATTGGTGTCTTATGAAGTCCTTGAAAATTAGAAGAGCAAAATTCATCGTATACAAGTGTGTCTCAAATTTAAATGGAATGGCATATAGAGAGGAATAGTAGAAAAATACCACCATTCTATCAGTAAATAATTAATCTAAGACAAGAATAAAATGTCGACCACATTATTACTATAAAGGAAAGCAGAAGGGAATAGAAGGGAATGATAAGATTCCGCAACTAAATTTTTCGATGTTGTCAAAAGAAAAAGAGTAATAAAATTCATGTAAAAATATACAGTTCAAAATATCACCTCTATAGAGATAATACAATGATATTTTACTAAAGAATCATATACTCGTAAACAAATTTATTTTCACATAAAAATCAGAAATAAGCGACATTTAGCTTTTCTTTTTTTAAATAATAAAAAGTTTACATGTTTAGATTCAAAATCAAAAACTCGATGTGAAAAATTTGGAAACGAATAATGGACATTTCAATGAAACATATTAGGTATATCAGAAACAGTAATAATTACCAACAAATACATGCTGATATCGATAGAGGGATAAGTTTTTTAACCCCACTGGATCTAAAAACTTTAATATAAAAACATTATATTAAGTACATTCAATTATACTTATAAACATTATTACAATGTAATATAGTAAATACAATTATTACGTTCATTGTAAATATTTAGTATTTTATTGATACAAGTCTTTGAATAATGGAAAGCAGTGCGAGATAATGGACAAAACATCAAATTGAAAAAGTTATATTTTTTTTTTGGAAAATAATAAAAATCTAAACATTATAAAGTATATTATTGAAACTCAATAAAATGAATGGAATAATATCAGTCAAAGCTAACCAATTAATTTTATATTTTATTACAAATAAATATTTAAATTTAATTGCATTGCGAATTATTCAGTTGGTTGGTGTGTAATATTGTTCATGATATCAATATCTTAAAATAATTTTATATTTTTTATTATTTCATTAAAAATACATATTGAGAATTTCTTAAAGCAGAATATTTCATAGAAAATTACATATCCATTTTGTAAAATATACCCAATTTAACAAAAAAGTTTTAGTGATTTATCAAAAGAAAAACTTAAAACGCCGTAATTTCTTTGTTAAACAATATTTTAGAAAAATGATATGTCATTTTCTAGAAAACATCCTCTATTTCAATATTGGTAATGGGTGCATAAGCTCTATAAAGACGGCACATTTGTTGTTTACGTAGCATAATTTTTCTATATTGCCTTTAGTTAGACAGAGACAACAAATGCGAGTTTCACGTCGTTTTAAGTCTTAATACATTATTACTATTTTGGTTTTATAGCAATATTATATTACTTTATAATGAACATTTTTATATATTATATAGGTACTTTATTTATATATGGATTTCTTTGACTTTATTTTATTCCACAACAGCAAATACATTGACTTTGAAGAAAAAATGCTTTTACCGTAAATATAGCATATTCTGTCATAAAGTCTCATGTATAATATAGGATAAACCTATTAGGGGGGCTTAACATCACTATTAGGCATTTTGTACGACAGATTTTAGATTTTCAAAGATTTCCATAAATTATCAGTTATTCAGTGAATATTACGTTTACAAGTTTACGCCGGAAAATAGTTTAAACACATTTGTATACTACAAAATAATTTTATCAAAACCATAGATGCAAGGAAGGTACAAGTGTTTTAAACCTATAGTGTTATGACCGAATTTTTTTATAATATTGAATGTTAATAAACCAAATGTTTTATTACCTTTATATTTTAAAAGTTATATAATTAAAAATGTTATAATATCATAATTTAAGATTATTGCAACATCTATCAAAATATGTACGGACAATATCCTACAATCTCAGGACTTTTTTTTTTAGACATTATACATTTTGATTACTCAACTATTTTATGACGATCGGTATTATATAACACATACTCCAATTTACTCGTAGAATTTTTTTTGATAAATTTCTAAAAAAAAATAGCATTGGAAATATTAAAAAAAAAAAAAATAATTTTCGAAGTAAAGCTTTCAAAGCATAATGAAGAAAAATAACAACGATTCACGTCATCGCTGGCGCCGCTACTATACAATATGTTCAAACAAACGTGATAAAACAAATTTTTTCAAAGATTAAATTTTTAAGATAAGAAAAAAAACATAGCGCAAAAGTTGATTTTCACTATAAATAGAAAACTATATGCCTATAGATGCCGTATTTTCCGTATTCTTTGAAAACAGTAAATTATGAATTTTTAATAACAATGTCAATATTTAAGAATAGTGTAAAAAAAAGTAATAACGATGTAACAGAATGGCTGTTCAGACAGAGACAGCCCATGTCCTCTACCACTACGAAGTTTTACTTCGACCGGAGTATTTTAATATAGTATTCACAGTATTAGTAGGTTGAAGATACTACTTTTGACGGATGTTTCGAGGTGGCCTTTTCGGCTTTGCTGTTTCGGCGTATAGGACATTACGGTGTAGATATAGGACATTTCGGCGTATAGGCCGTTTCGGCTTCATTTCATCTATCGAAATCTATTTTTAATTCCTCCATTGTCTATTTTCCTTCAAAAAATGTATTTCTTTAATTTTAAATAATTATAAAAAATAAGTAAAACAATTAGTAATGACAATTAAAAAAAAAATCAAGTAAAATTTAAAATTTTTTTTTTACATTATTTATCAATATTACATTTTTAAGTACATATATTAAATTTATAAAGAACATGGTAATGGGTATCCGGACAAAATCGTGATAAAACTTATTATAATTTATTTTTTGTATTTAAAGATAAGTGACCATTAAGAATCCGGATATAGTACATAAATATAGTAGGTACCTATTCAAAATGTTTCGGACTCAATAGAAACTTAAATTATTATGTGTTGCATTTAACAGTAGATTTATTTTATCTTTTTTTTTCTTTCATAAAATAGTTGTTGAAAAGTTGGTACTAGATATAAATTGAAATTTTAAACGTTATTGTTATTATTTATTATTCAATATTCAAAAAAAAAAAACTATTAGGAAAATTGAATAATTAGTACTGACTAATACAGTAAAATAATGTACCTAATAACGCAAAAATATACTTCACGCCGAAATGTCATAGACTTTACTTTTGAAAATACATTGTGCATTTTATACTATAGGTAATTCGTTATGATTTGGTATTTATTTATAGGACCATATTAATCAATTATTATTTCCTGAACGGAGTCGTTACCTAGTACAATAATTATTTACTTAAATTCAATTTAATTATGTTCGTCATCTATTATAATGTACATAACCTATCGTGAATTCGATCACTATGGTAAAACAATTATTATCATTAATATGAAAATGCCGGCATTACGTGCGCACAATGCGACCATCATTTTCTTAATTAAAAACCAATTTCGTTTCACAGCGCGACTGCGAAATAACGTAATAATTAATGCAATCGCGGACTTCGATAAATTCACGCCGTTATTGTTTTCCCGATGAATTACGCCATAGACAACGCGGCTAATTGTTGTGCAAATACCCAATAATTGCGTGTATATAACAAAAAAGAAAAAAACAATATAAATAAATACCCTTTTCATTCTCGTTTTATTTATTCATTACATTTTTTGCATTTCTTTGTTTTTACGATTCTTTTTAAACAATTCGCAAAAATATGTGTATATACCTATATAAAACTAATTAATCCTTTAATCACGGAATTAATTAAAATTGTTTTGTTTTTTTTTTTTTTTTTTTTATTAATAAAACACCCACCTGTGTAGCCACTACACCTTTGTAGCTACTACACTTTTCCCTTGTAGACATCATTCTTTTACAACTAGAATTCAGACGCTGCGTGTAGCCCTGTGAAACTATAATGGAAATCTACGCGCATACTGAAAGAGCAAAACCACTCCGATCTGATTCGATCAGCTGTGAGCGGTTTGGAGACAATTATAACACATACAAAGTAATTGACGCGTGCACACTTATCGGTCAACAACAAAACACAATAATTCAAAACAAAACATGATCGGTGTTCTTCGATTTGGTTCCATTTTTTTTCCGAGCAAAATATGAAAAATAAAAGTCACTGGTCTATTATACCAATAGTATACACCCGTTATTTTCGTGTCTTACCGCACGTTTTTATAATTTTTACTATTTTAAATAATATTTTACTTTTAATATTTAGTATTCAATAGTATTATTTTAAAATGGCATACGATCTAGATAAATTGATAAATCTTGTATTTATAAGAAAACTCGTATACAATTTTACCGATAAAGATCATAGCAATAGAATCGTGCGAGACAAAATTATGGAATAATTACATCATCTTCGTCGGAGCTCATCTTGACAACTTGTGTTAAAAATGAAAAATGTATACCAAATTAGTACATGTCTGTTTTGTCTTGTTCTGTTTTATTTTGTCGGTGTGCATGGAATGTGTTCTGAGTTATTTGGAGCAAAATGTCCCGAGCAGCTCGGAACAGTTTTGCTCTTTCAGTGTACAAACGGCCTATGTCGCTACACACTGTTTGTGTACATTGTTAATTAGATACATTCAACAGCTCTATAAATTCTACCGACAACTATGATTTTTTATTTATTTTATTTTTTTATTACAAAATCAATTTCACTTACAATAAACGTGAATTTTCAAGTATATCATATTTAATTACAATACAGAGTAAGTAGAGTAGTGAAATATATTCATTAGACTATGTTACAACAAGGCAAATCAATTATTAAAATGAAAACAACATTCATTTAATTTCAGAAACACCTTGAAAATAAAAATCAAATTAAAAAATCAATACCCATTTAGTTCATAATGTGTTTATTCATTATTCAATTCTTCGAGATTTATTAATTTTTATTTTTTAAACAACACTTAAATTTCATAAAACTAATTAATATTTTAATGATAGATTGCCGAACAATCAAATTATTTTCAATTAATTTTCCTTGATTGAGACACGCACACTTGAGACACAACTTTTAATTTCAGACATTTAAAAATATATTATTATTATTATTTTCAGTATTTATAGACAAATAATACAAATTAATTTATTAGATATAAACTATTTAAGCTCTCTAAGGGTTATCTTATATGTATAAAAAAAAATATATCTTCATTGGAGTTATATATAATTGTAACAATTGTAATAATCATTTTTACTATTGCTAAATTATTGAGCATAATTTTCAATGTATCTAGAATATTTAAGAATATTTTAGAACATCAAGAACTGTTCAATAGCGGTTACGTTAGTCCGTACGGATGGATGGGTGTATGCAGGACGAAATAAAATGAAAAAACCGTTAACGATATAATTGGACTCCCGCCGTTGCTACCATAGTGCAGACTGTAAATCTTTTGTCATGGACCATATTATATAAATTTCATTATGCATATAAGTACTACTTATATTCCATAAAGGTATACGTTATGTTCAGATCTGCAATAAAGGGTATACGGTGTTATACGTCGTGTATCCTCTGATATTTTTATATAATTACCATATACTTTCTGATAAAGCCCGCAAACTATTTTTGAATGAACTCCTTTATTCTTCATATTCATATACAATTACAAAAAATTAATTTGCACTGTAATACACTATGAAATTTATCTCTGTTTTCCCTACAGGTTGGTGTATGATCACAGATTACTTCAAAGTTTAAATATATAATAAATAAGGTCTAAGATGAGAGTATTACATATTATAGGATATTAAAAGTGGTGAACCTTTTTTGGTTCAAGTGCCAAAATTGTTTAAACTGTACTTAATAATTTTAGATAAAAAAAATGTTTAGAAGTTCTATTTTATCGCGTGCCTCTGAAATTCGACAAACGTGTCATCTTTGGCACGTGTGCCATAGGTTCACTACCATCATCTAATCAAGTATGATATGCGTGTAGTATGGATAGCATAATATCTTATATACCGTGTGTATCAGTGTCGCCAATGAGTAAATAATCAAAATATTTGAGCTCATTACAAATAATGCTAGATACTGTATTTACAATGCTAATTGTTTTCCTATTAAACTCATAAAACATACACACAAAAAATATTTAGTGAATATATTTTTAAATAAATATGAACCATTATTTTATTATTTTTTTTTCATGATATCCCAAATTCATTTTTATTGCTTTGAATTTCTTATCAATGAAAACTGATTATGAATTAATAAATTATTTTTCTTAATACTTAAAATTGCCTACACCGTATAAAATTTATAAAGGTAATTTCTTGCAGTATAGGAAACTACTGGAAAAATATTATGATATGGGATGATATGAATATACTATTAATACCACAGATATCATATTTCCCAACAGTATAAAATGTTATCAATATTCAGTATGGTCAATAATTATATTACAAAATATTAATCATTAATTTAATTTATATGGCACATGAAAAAAGTTTAATACATTTAATTTCAAGATGTAATTTCTATTAAAATGCTAAATAATGGCAAATGCTATTCTTAAACACCAAATCACACTTAATAACGCCAAATTTGGCATCGAAAATGCTAAAATGACAACACTGGTGCATTTCTCTCTGCTTTTCTTACGACCACAGCTCTAGTTATGTGGTATAAACGTTTACTGCTATTTAAAGGATGATTTTTTGTACTAGTTAGCATGTATACAATTTAGGTATATACCAAAAATGAAGACGGTATTCCACTTACTCGGCGTTCTGTAGACCATGTTATTTCAAACACTCTGATTGGTCTAAATATCCACGATATATAATATCGTGGATATTATATAATCATATATTATACAACCGCGAATAAAATCGTGGTTGTTATACATTACCACAGGTTACTAGTAGTTAAACATTGTTCTACTTTTTAAAGTGTATTTGAATGTAGTTACCGATAACTTACTGTATATTAAGTATATTAATGATTATTATTTTTTATAAAATTGCATTAATTTGGTTTGAAAACACGCTTAATATAATAATATAATAACGAGGATTATTCACAATCTTCGTATTATCTATAGATTTTTTTTCTCGTGAAAACTACCATTTTACACAGAAACTATGTATACGGTACATGGTGTCAATGAGATAGCACCTTAAATCGAAATAAGAATGTAACTTAATTAGGTACACTACCTCCCTCATACGGTTCTTCGCAGATCAATTATAATTTTATTTATTCCTTAAGTTCATTTCAGTAAATTATAATAGTAAATCATATATATGTATCGCAGTTAAACTAAAAGTTAGAAATTTCTTTTAGATCTCGGTAAACTTCAAAGTAGTTGAAATGATAAAATCAACATATAAGTATGAATTGTAAATTCAATATAATTAAAAAAATAACTTTTGCAATGTACCTACTTACTATAATTCTTCGTTTTATATTAAACACGACTTGTGAACATCGTATATATGTATAGCTTGAACTATTTTAACATAGTTTTTAAATCTTGAATTAGGCACCTAGTTCTAAGAGATATTATAATGAGTAATTCTCTAGGAGATATGCCCATAATTCGTAATCAAGTTATATGAAATTTTAAATCTAATATTCCTCTATAATTATAAAAAATTATTGTCGATAAAACCTATATTTTTGCACACTCATTCATTATTTTACTCCGACGCACTTGGCACATATGCAATTAACACGAATATTTAAAACAATAAAGTTAAAGCGTGGTTGACTTTTTAATTATTTTGTTCTGTAGATTGTCATGTCATTAAAATGGCATGCAAAGTATTACAAAGAAACCATTAATATAGTGTATACTATAAAGGACTATATCATATTATTATCTGTATAAAAAATGCTTCGAAGAAAAACATTTTCTTTTGGGAACCTGTATAGTATTTTATATTCAAGAGTAAATGGCAAAAAGTAAAGTAATGAACGCATATTTAAAATTCATACTCGAAAAACTATAATTTATTTTAATACGAGTTTTCTCTTGAAAAAAAATAACCAGTGCAGGTCACTGGGCGACACGACTAAAAGATGTAAACCCTGAAAATGTTTTAGTATCCCAAAAGTTAAAAATGATTTTCTTGTGAACAGGTTCAATCATTCAATTTATAAATATCAATCGTTAATTTTAAATATAAAATAAAATACGAAGTGAATGTTTAAAAAAAAATATAATTAAAAAAGTGTAAAGTATAATAATAATGTATAAATTAATTTATTGATTAAAACTATTATTAGTATAAACTGTTTTTTCTTTCGTCTAAATAGTTATTACTAAAATGTTTTCTTTCCTTTGTTTTAGTAAACTGATCAATATACCATGTATATATCAAAAACCAATTTTGATACTATACACTCCATAGTCCATTATATCTATGCTGTGATATTAGCATATACTTTTGGGGTGAACATTGAATGATACTAACAATTTTTATAACAGCCATATAGTCAATCGTAGTAGACGTGAGAGAAAAAAATCACAATAATTTTGAATGAATTAAAAATGGATTAATTTCTTAGTGATATGTTTAAAGAATTAAAAAAAGTATTACCTAGTTAAAAGTATTAAATTTAAAATAATGAAAATATATTATTTTTATGATAGTCTTATATTGCGTAGTACAATGAAAATGATTTAAAATATTTATAAACGTCCAAAATTCCTCCTTATAAATGGCTTTTAATATTATGTTTTAAAAAAGCTTTAGTTTGTTATATTTGTAATTTTATTTATCATATTATGGCTTTTGAAAAATGTTTGTAATGTAAATCTGATATTACACTAGATCAACATTGATTCTTCAACAAATTATATGTAGAGTCCATCAATTTGTCAAAAATAAATTTGGTATGACACTGGATAAAAATTTATGCTTGACATATTTGTATTTATAATGTGTTTAGATAAAAATTTGAAATTATAATAAAAACATATAAGTAGAAATAATAAAATGAATAATTGAAGCGACGTGATAATGGAAAAATGTTTAGGTAGGTACTATTTTCTCAGATATTAATTCTAATTATAAAAAATGTTTAAAAAAAGTACCTATATATAATAAAATTACCCATGGTCTATTTTTAGTAAATTCGAGTGGTTTTTGTCTCAGATTATACGATTTCCAACTATTATTTGTGGATCGGGATTTCTATTGATCAAAACGTAGAATCGACACAAAAAGTCGAACGTCACTCGGAATTTGATATTAATCCAACATGTTTATGTCGATCTAGTGTAATATGGACATTAAATTTGAAATTCTCTTTATATTTTCATAAAGTTAACCGTATAAAAGAAACTCAACCACGTGTCTGAGCGGAAAAAGACTTGAAAAATAAAACACATAATTGCGGATGCTGCACGCGTATACAGTGTAGAGACGCGTTTTGCGGCTGACTTAGGCACTCTGGGAACCACCATGTGTCAGTGGTTTATTTTATTCTCTGAGTATAAAAAAAACAAACCAAAAATTCGGTATACGATTCGAATCACGTCCATTCACGGTGACAATAGTCCCTGTAGGGACATGGTTCGCTCGTCTTGCCCGGATCTCACGAAATTTCCGACTGAAAATCCTTTTGGGAATCACTAGTGCGACTATAGTATCGAATACATGACATATATTATTATTGTTATTAGGATATATAGTTGGGTGCACAAGATGATATTTCTTCAAAGCGAGATAGTTATATTTTCACAGTCGTATTTCATGCTTTTGAATTTGTTGTAAATGATTTCTACGAGTGATTGAATTTTGACAATCACAATTTTAAATTTAATATTGTAAAGTCAAAAATGTACTTACTTATATGAATAGGAACGTATAAAGAAAAAACAGAAACGATACCTCAAACCCTTAAATTAATGATGCCCTCCAACCGTCAAATATTCTCATTTAATTAAAAAATCAACTCTGTATACTGTCCGGGCTAAAAAGTACCATTCTCTCGTGTTTAAAACGCGTTTAAATGCTTTTTAATTGAAAAGGTTAAAACAAAAAATTTACATCCAATAAAGTTTTTTTCACCATATATCACATTTTAGTACCTATATGTATTTTTATTATTTACTAGCGTTTATATACTACTCAAAAACTTACTATGATATTCTAATAGTTAAGTGAGTATCCAAAAAAAAAGACAATAGTATTGTTATATTTTATGAATAAAATTTACAAAAATAAAAATTGTCACAGGTGAAAGAAAAATAGAAAGAAATGATTAAACCTTCTTTATGTTTATAATTATTTTAAATTTAACGTATAGTTTTATTTTTCATTTTACTTTTTCTTTTATCCTTCTATATATTTAAATTAAATTAAAAATGGATTTATTATAGCATAAGAGCTTAATAGTTATTTTAAACGAAGGAAAATAACTTGAATGTATTGAATATATAATGATAGTTCTGTTACACCCAGAATATTTGAAAAGTTATAGTATTAAAGTTATCATATTTTAGTGCTTGTAAATCCGTATTCCAGTAATAATGGACGAATCGTAGTGCATAAAATTTCACTTTATCATTAAAAACTTATCAAATATAATAATATTTATTTTCTATTTTTAGTTTAGGGGTTGGTGTATTTTTTTTATTTTCCCCGGGACAAGTTTCAATAGTTCCATTATATATTATGTATTTGATATATATATATACTATACATATAGTATATAGCTATATTATGGTATTGTGTTTTCCTAATGAATAAAAATAAAAATATACACAATCTCAAAAATAAATAAATAACATTTTCGGAATTATAATATATATTATTATGTTTATATTTTGTGTTTGATAGCCAAGTATCTGTTCCGTTCAACACAGCTAACAGCATTAATAGTAGTAAAAACGGAAGACGGCTAAAAGCTTTATCGTTTTTATTTTTGCTTCATAAAGTTTACACAAAACTTTCATACAACATATAAGGTGATCCAATAAACATATTGTGCTTAAAGTTTGTTTTTCTTCCTTGTGTTTTTGTGGTTTTTCCGTTTTCGATTTCGATATTTTTAATATTTACATTTCGACTGGGTATGCAATCGATATAACGATAATAATATATGTATAATACGTAATGTCCCGAGTTTACTTTAGACGGGTTTTCGTATAAATCGTCTATCGTCCAAACAGTATACGAGTATATATTATTTGGTATATAACCTATGTTGCATATATTTTATAAAATGAATTAATTCTTAAAACAAAAATGAATGCTAATATCTACGATTTAACACGAGTACAATGTATGTAATGTATTTTGTTTAAAATATTTATAAACAAGTACATATCAAAACAATACATATAATATGTTCAATATTAGGTACCTACCTAATAGATTTATGGTATATATACATGAAAACTATTCAAACGAAATATATAGCCTATCAGTAAAGTATAATATTATTCTGTGGAATGAAATACATTCTAAAATATTGTGTAAATTAATTTCGTAAAAAAGTATTTGAATATTACTCAGTAAATTAAAAAATTACTTTAAATGTGTGTTTTTGAAAAATTATTTAATTTAAAAAATGTTACGTAAAATTACGTTTATTTTTATTTGATTCGTTTTCAAAATTGTGTCGTCGAAAATTATACTCGGCTAAAAGTAGAATTTCCAAAATGCTTGTAGAATTTTAAAATCTGTTCTACGCAGTGCAAGTGTATTTAATATGTTTACCTGTTACCTATTTTAGGTTACCTAAAAATTGAAATAAGAGGAAAATTAATTTTCCGTACCAACTGGCCACATTACACTCTGTATATAGTGTATATATATATATATATATATGGATGGTTCAATTTCACGACTCGTATATTATTATTTATTCCATGAATAATCTCATAATTTGGACGTAAATAAAATACGATTTCGCATTTCTCATCACATTATTTCGAATCAACTGCAACGATTCGTTTATATATACTGAGTACATACAACGATATCATTATTATTATTGCATATAATTATGATTATTTGTAAACACTCCAACGGAATGCATCAGTCGAAAATGCTATGTAAATCCTTATTCGATATTGTGTTTATGGATATTTGTAAATTATATGTTATGCACGTGAATACAGATACATTACACGGTTATTCTAAGTGGATTGTTTTTGCGTTCGACCGAAACGAATTATATAATTGACATTACGCGATGTGTAAATACACAATAAAAATGTGTAATAACGCGTTGTGTACTAGTTATTACGGAAGCTGAAACATTATAATTTTATTTTTTGGTTCAGATTCCGGTTTTTATATAAAAAAAAAAGAAAAGAAACCAATGAAACTTTCGCCAACAGTACAAATTTTTTATTATTTTTAGTCTTATCTCCACTAGATGTAAAAATTGAGAAAATATCATTAAGTAATGAAATGTATAGAAATGTATCAGTATACGCAGCCAAAAATAAAACCCCGGTAAATCTGTATAAACGTAAACTCCACCAACATTCTAAGAACTGATAATAAGAAAAAAACTGATCACTATCATACAATCACAATAAATTAAACGATCTTGATGTAATCGATTTACACCAATTCATAAGTAATCGTATACTAAGATAGTTCAGTTTGTAATTCGACAAAAATGTACCACACATGCGCTAATTTATGTCCGTATATTCGAAGATTTTGTCTTTTTTTTCGTACAAATTTAATTAATACGTTATAATACAATAAGAAAAAATATTTAATTTAAATTAAATGTGTAAAAAAAAGGAATTTTTATTTAAACGGAAAATAATTACCTCGCAATCCTATGCGTGCCACTAAAGATTAATATTTAAAACGACTTGTATGTTTCGAAACTATTTTAACAATTTTTGAATTTTACAGTTTTCTTTTATTATATTTATAATATATAACATCCTCTGAATTACTATTTTTTTTTTAAATGTGTGCACATATGCTATTTTTCATTGTTTTGAATATAATAGAAGAATTAATTATCTTCCCACTAAATATTACAAAAATACACAATACACAATACCATTGCCGGATTTTAAATACGTCTATATATAGCAGGTATAAATTTATAATACTTGTCAAATTTAGATTAAACTTTATACTATCTTATCATCTAAGTTCCTATTATTTTAGCGGAGTGTACACGCACCCATAAAAAATATCCCAAAACTTAAGTTTCAGTTCCAAATAAAAATTAAATTATTTTTGTTTGGGTTCCGGTTAAAACAAGTAGTTATCTAAAAGTTATATACATTTTAATATTAAAGGATTGATAAGGGTTGGGATTCCAATACATTTTCTTAAAATAATTAAAATCGTAGATTCCGGTACTTGAATTCTAGTTCAATAATTGGTACAAAATTTTGTTATTCATTACTCGACTTCAACCCCTGAGGTTATTAAATAATTTCACATAAAATGCATCAAATAACATAAAGTAATATATTGAGTGTTCATTTTTAATATTTCCTCACTAAATGTATATTTTAGGAATATGCATATTATGTTCAATTTAATTTAATACAATTATTAAAATAATAATATTTTTTCAAAAAAGTCAAGCTATTAGAGTTTGGCCGAAGCGTAGAATTAATTAGATATTAGTTTTAAATTATTTTCCTGTTAAGAACTTCTCAGCTAGGTACCTAATACCTGTCGGTATGGAGAAGGAATTTTTGTGTATAGCTTTTTTATAGCAACTTTATTCTGATGATATTTTCCAGAGATCATATTTGGATTTTTCCTGTAGTATTCTTAACAGTCAAAACTAGTACTAAAGTTTCCTATTCTATACGTACTCTCTAAGAATATTTTCTTGTTTATTTAGGTATACATATTATTAGCTTTTATAATTTACAAAGTAATTAATTTGTTAATTTTTAGTATTTTTATAAGTATTAAATTTATTTTAATTAATTTTAAATACTTTTTTTTTAAAAAGCCACATCTTAGCAACATATATTTTTCTAAATATTACTCAATATACCTATAAATATTTGACTAGATATTTTTAATGACGAACTATATTAAATATTATATTACATTAAATATCGAACCAATTAATTTTTATTTTTTAAACATTTTAATATTAGACACAAGTGTGTACTTACTTTGTCAATAATTTTTTGGACACCAAATTTATGTTTAAATAAACGGGGAGAGGGCTGGAGATATTTTAAAATCTTAGCCCTAGTGATTAATAATATATTTTATTTATAGAAAATTAAAGTATATATAGAGTGTATATATGTCATAAATTATTGTAATTTTAAATTTGAATTCAGAATTGAATTTAATCAAACGTATTTGAAATAGGGTCCAGTGTAATTTGCGTGTTTGATTATTATTTCGTTTATCTAACAAAATATTATAGAAAATCCAAATAATACATACAATTTATCCTTTAATTATATAAATTTAATCATGCAATAACACAATACAAATTTTATTATTCATGAATAGCTAACATAATATTTATCAATACAATATACTTTCTTATTATAATATTGTTTAAATATTTTAAAGAAGTATTTACATTTTTTTCCTATACAGTTCATATACAACTACTACGTATTTCATATTATCATGATTCAATATGCATAAGTATTTATGAAGTTATTTTCCAATATATCATATATTTTTCAGAGATTTTGTTTTCCTCTTTTACTTTTTACTGTCGTGCCGAACGTTATCGTAATGTTTCTTCTGGAAATTACATCCATTACTACGCGAATATTTCATTCTGTATCGAATACACTACGATATTATACTTAATATATTATAATATAATATCAAAACGAATGGTGTAGGTACAATATAATATCAGTTAGCTGTATACATATTTAAAAAATGTATCACGTTGAAACAAAAATTTTAGAGAGGATGAAATATCGTGCGAAATAACTTAATCGACTATATTATATTTGAAATATTAACGCGAGAAAACGATAAATTACATGGCATATATATACCTACATATAATATATTATATGTTTACACACACATTTAGGTCTTATTCTTCGACGTATCGATACATTCGAATAAGAATTCAAATAATATATAGAATTGAGTACCCATAATAAGACAAAAGCAGATGATGAAGAAGTAGAAGAAGTGTATGCGGGTATTGATGAGCTATTGAAACATACTAAGCCACATGATAATGTCATAATTATGGGAGATTTTAATGCTATAGTTGGTGAAGGCAGGGAAGGTAGAGAAGTTGGAGATTTCGGCTTAGGCAAAAGAAATGCAAGAGGAGAACGAGTAGTAGAGTTCTGCAAAGAAAATGGGCTGATTATAATGAACACCAGATTCCAAAACCCCATAAGAAGAATATATACATGGAAAATGCCAGGCGACATTGCCCGATACCAAATAGACTATATATTGGTGAAAAACCGTTTTAAAAACCAAGTTAAATTTTGTAAAGCATACCCAAGTGCTGACTGTGACAGCGATCACAACCTTGTAATGATGAAATGCGAACTCAGATATAAAAAACCACAAAGACCTAAATTAAAGCAAGACAAATATAGTGTAAGATTACTAAAAAGAGCAGAGGTTATAGAACAATATAGACATCATATGGATCTTGAATATCAAAAAGGAAACGCAGACGATCCTGTGAATAAAACATGGGAGAAGATAAAATTAGCAATAAAAAATGCGGCGGATAATGTGTTGACAAAAAATGAAAAGGAAGAACCAAGAAAAGCATGGATTGATAAGGAAATTATAAAACTTATAGATGAAAGACGAAAATATAAAAACAATAAAACGGAAGAAGGAAAACAAAAGTATCGACAACTAAGGAACCAGATTAATCGGGAAGCCAGAAAGGC
>JAIPRL010000021.1:200447-275401 GCA_025469235.1 Pemphigus obesinymphae
ATTTTATAAGGCAGTGGTGAGACCTGCAATGATGTATGGAACGGAATGTTGGGCAGTAGGTAGAAAGATAGAACAGAGAATGAGTGTAGCTGAGATGAGAATGTTAAGGTGGATGAGTGGAGTTACTTGAGAGGATAAAATAAAGAATGAGTATATCAGAAATAGTATAAGGGTAGCTTCGATAGTAGACAAAATGAGAGAGAATAGATTAAGATGGCTCGGGCATGTATTAAAGAGGGAAGAGACGGAGGCAGTAAGATTAGTAAGGGAAATGCATGTTGTTAGTAAGAGGGGGATGGGAAGACCTAAAAAGAGATGAGGAGATGTATTGGCGAGTGATATGAGGAAGGTGGGAGTAAGTGAAGAAGAAGCGGGAGATAGAGTTAAGTGGAAGTGTAGGACCAGGGTAGCCGACCCCAAATAGTTTGGAGAGAAGGCGAAGGAGAAGAAGAAGATTGTCAAGTAGATAAGTGATTATTCCAATTAAAATCCAATTTCGACAAATCTGGGACATAAGGCCTTAATCGATAATTTAAATTAGTCACCAACGACAATTTCAATAAAGTTAAAGTCCCGTATAATAATAGTGAAACAACGCTACTATTTAGGCATAAAGTATATATTTGTTCATAAAATACCTAACTAAAAAGAATAATTTTGATTCGAAATAAATATATTTTGTGATGTACAGACTTAAAATTAAAAATTTTAATCCATATTTTTACATAATTAAAGTTTACAAAAATATTTAGAAAAAATTACAAAAAAATAATTAAATATTATGACTAGATACCTCTATTGATTATTGATTTGATATCTAAACCTGAATGTTGCAATTTTTAATTTTTGATTTTTAGAAAATATTTTTTTTTTTCATGAAATTTTACAATTAAGTTAACAAAATACTATCAATAATATTTTACTCATTAAATTTAGTAGGTACTTACCTACCTAATAAAGGTGATTCGTCTATACATTTAGCCTACATGTTTCGTTTTAAATTCTAAGCAGCATAATTTTTATTATAAATCCTATTATAAAAAAATAAGATAACAAATACGAGTTAATATAAGTTCCGTTTTGTTTAACCTTTGTTTATATATATTCAAAGACGTGTAGAAATTAGTTAAACATAATCTTTATAAAATAATTAATTGCAGAAAAAAGACTTAGAGTATTAAAAAAAATTAGTTAGTTAGGTATCTTATTTGTTTTTATTATATTTTGTATAAACTTTTATAGTAAAACAAAATTTTATATTTTAATAAAATATAACTTTTGAGTATAATATTTTAATTTTAGTATTTTTGAAGTGCATATTTTAACGTTTCTAAGTTCATCTTTTAATTATTTCCAAGCCTTATTTATTAATAATAATATGTACAGTATTGCAAATTATTTATTAAAATAATGTATATAGATACCAACTTGATGTTACATTTAACTAAATATTTAGAGTTACTCAGTTGTTCTTAATTATAATGATGATGTTGATGGCAATAATGTATTATAATTATTATAACAAAGTAGTATCCTTTTAAATGAATTATTATTATTTATTTTAGTGTTTGGAAAAATGTTATAACCTAAAAACATTTTTTACAGCATTTTCACATTTTATATAGTATATTTTATATTGACGAATTTTTAATGCTTCATTTTTTAACCCATATAATTATAATTTATAAGTTTATAACATTTTCATATATAATGTACATATTACATCAAATAATTTATTGAAATTACATAAGTACCCTAGAGTCACGTGCAAGTGAAAATCACGAGTCATGTGCGTCTATTGTTCAAAACAAATCGGTAGGTAGTCCCTCATACTGGCTCTGAATATAAAAAAAACCACAACAACACCAAAGTAAACAGTATCCCTTTAAGATTTACCCCATCTGATTGTAAAAACTACTTCACGGTCCACCGGGCTCGATGGTACACATATAATGAGCAAATAATGATTTACTATTTTATATTATACTGAAGAAACACAAACAAATTCGGTAGACCGTAGGCGCCTCGGGATACGTTTTATTACCGTGATATTTTTGGTTTTTTACGTTTTGTTTTTCAAATACATTTTTTACGTTTGTTAAAAGACGACCAGATATTGTTATAATATTATCAAATGACTGTTGCAGTCTTATATTGTATAAAGTATACTTATTCGAATAATTCAACATATATTTAATGATTTAATCAGTATTTATACTTTCTTTGTAATCGAATACTATTTTTCGGATGAAAAAATATTCACATACGTTTTGAAAACGGTTTTTTTAATATATTTTCATAATAAATGTTGTTTTGATTCATAAAAAAAAATACAGTTTGTAAAAAATAATTCAGTCGAAAAATTTAAAAGAACTTGAGTGGTTTGACATTATAAATGTTATACAAAAAAAGTAGGTAACTCTACAGTTGATCATTTATATTTTTTATAATCTAAATAAATATGTAATCAAATACACCTAATTTTTTATTATCTTATTAATAATTTCTTGATAATTTAAATAAATGAATATCCAAGGTATACTTACATTTTAGCTTTAAAAATGCCATCGAAAATTCTATTTTAACGATACTTTACAGGTGACATGTATATAATTTCCCCTCGTAAATCGGTCGAAAAATAATGATTATTACACAACGAGAGTACAAGATACCCGAAATTTTTTAACAATTTAAATTATATATTTAAAAATATTCAAAAGTTATTTTAGGCAATGACGTGAAAAAAGTTATACATACCATAAGACCTTATTCGAACATATTTAATATTTTTTAAAATACCATCAAACGAATTATAATTAAAAATTAAAATATATTCAGAGTTCGGTTTATGACACAGAAAAATGGCCAAACATGCAGTTTTTCAAAATAAACATTATGTTGGCGTATAAAATTATACTGTCAACCATTCTAATTAGTATACGATAACTATATAGAGCTTTGAATATTATTCAATGCTCTATATAAAGCCTTGGAAAACGCCTATAAAATATAAAAATAAATAAATAAAATTATGCAATTAAAATCTTAAAATATATAAATAAAAATGAAAAAAAAAAATACGATTACCTATTATAAGACAAAAATAAAATGAAAATAAAATTTTAAATAATTGAAATTCAGTTCACACAGAAAAAGTATATATTTTAATTTTACCATACCAAAAGGTGATATAAGTACACAAAAAAAAAATATTGTAAATAGTATTAAAATTTTATTTTTATAATAAAACCATAATAACCATTGTTAATGATTAACAAAGTTCAAGTTATTGTCTAGCATAATATCTTATTTAGTTGATCATATACTTTGTACAAATAATTTAACATATTAAAAATACTGCATATTCATTACATTTATTTTGTCACGAAGTGGTCTTTCGAGAACCGTATTCGGGAAAAAGGTCTTCGTGAAAATAGATTCAAAAAAACTTACGGATACAACGTTTTAAGAAGGAGAAGAACCATTCAAAAACTATTAACTACACACATATTTTAGAATAATTTAAAAATTTTTACCATATAACATAAATAGCTACGTTCCTTATATTTGAACAAAAATACAATGGACATACTTATTAGTAGTTAATATATGAATTATAAGTAATTCAATTTCTAATAATTTATTACCAAACGTATTAATTTGTCCCTTTCTTTCCTCTAGATTCATACATGTTTAAAAAGTATTTTGAATCGATTTTTTTGTAATTAATTTAATTAATCTGTATGCTTACGTTTTTTTTTTTAAATAATACAAGTAGAAGACGATACAGGTCTTACATAGAGCAAACAAACGAATAAATTTAATGGATTTTCCACAAATAACAATAGTATTTTTATCAATAACAAATTGACTATATTTGAATAATATTATAATATTATTTTTTAAAATCTATATTCATATATTATACAATACCAGAATACAGCGGAATATTACAATATAATATTATAAACTAACTCTGACAAACATCGAACGATGAAATTCAATGAATTCAGTCTGACTCGCATCTCGCCCCATAATTACATTTCATAATATTATATATTAAATGCAACAAACACAAATGTATACACACTACATGCCTACCTACTAGAATTTAAATTTGCATTTATCGTTTATGTAAATTTCGTATATTTTACGATCGAAAATATTAATGTCTAAAATTTAAATATACTTGGTATATGCTATGGTATATATTCTGTATATTACAACCTATATAAAAATCATATGATATAAATCAATAATCCGGTATACAATATTGAAATACTACTTAATACAATTTTACACGCGTGCTTAGAGATAATAACGTATAGTGAAAATTGATGGTAATAAAAGGTATATTTCGAATCTTTAAAAATATATAATATTGTTACAACCCATTGTTCGTTTATATGAAATTAGTAAAATATATTTTTCGTCGAGAAATAAATATACATAGTTTATAATATGACACAGACATGTGAGTTTTTGACTGCAATTAAATGTATAGGTAATTGTTTTATATAATATCAATTATATCGTTAAAAGAATCTACAAATATATTAATCTGAATAAAAATCTAATGTAAAATATAAATATCTACATTTTCGATTTTAATATTTAATAAAATTATAAATTTTGAGCGAATGGTTGATTTTTAAATTATGTGTGTATTTTTGTTTTTTTTTAATATATAAATGTATAAATATAATGTATATATTTATTTTTGGGGTACAAGAAGTGGATAAGATATTTTTATATATATATATATATATTTAGGGTAAAAATATTCTTGATTTAAAGAGTTAGTTTAATGGTCAGAGTTTAGTGGTTTAGAGGTTTAGAGGCTTACAGTTTAGTGGTTTAGAGGTTATTTTTAGTTTTTTCAGTTGTATTCCTGTACGTGAAAAAATACTACCAAGCAGACGAATAATTATTTATTATATTTGCATGACTAATTTACGAAATTATTAATTTATTTAAATATTTCAAAAATATTAATTCTAGAAACATGAACTTAAATATTTCTTGACTTTATAAACGTTATTGATATGATATAAATTTCAAAAAATTTCAACCTCATTTTTAATATTATTATATAAATTAAAAATCTGTTTCTCTTTCCTCCAATTTTTCGTATTCTAATCATATTAAAATTATTCAATTAAAATATGTTGAATTAAAAATTTGAAAATAAATGTATTCTAATTTGTAACACCTACCTATATTTACATGACAATCAACTGATGAAATTAATTTTGGTAATTTTCTTGTAATTCATAAATAAAACAATAATAATCTTAGAAAACTTATAATATACCTAAATTATTATAAATTATTTTTTGTGATACTATGTCCGTAAGATATAGTATTATATACCTATTTTCACTGGTCTTCTAAGTTATAATTATTATTATAAAATATTATTTAATCTTTGTATAAATACTCATTTTTATAATTAATTTTATTGTATAACAAAACGTTATATAATTTTTTATAGTCAATATTATAATTAATTGTATTAATTGTTTTTCAATTAAAGTGGTTAATGATAATTTCTTATAAATCTATATAATAATACAATATATTATTTACTAATAATAAATATATTGTATTAGATTTTTAGTGGAACGAGAAACGCATTAGTCTTACAATAATATATTTTTTAATGTTTGTACCTAAATATTATAGTAAAAGAATGCTCCTAACGATTGAATCATTTCAATTTTCCAAATTGTTTTTTAACAAGTATTTTAACTGACCGGATTTGTATTATTATAAAATAAATAATAGGTAATAATAAGTAGTGAAACAATGTATTCTATTATCACATAATAAAGATTAATTAACAATATATATGATCAAAAATTACATGTTCTTAATTATATGAAATCCGTAGACTGCAAATATAATAACTTATAATGAACTGTTTAATTTACACAGATCAGAGTACATAAAAATGTTTTAAAAAAATGTAATAATTATACGAAAAACCGTTTAATTTTTCTGGTTTTTTTATTTTTATTTTACAATTCATTTTTCAAAATTAGTTCTTTCCCATTTTTACATTTTTTAGTAAATAATAATAATTGTTAACTCGATTAAACAAATTAGACATTGTTGCAAATTGTATAATATAAAAGAAAAAAAGATATACCTATAGATAATACTATAGACAATACGTAATTGTGAATGTACTTATTATATGGCCTTTTACTAGTATTTAAGAAATATACATGAATTAAAATTTTTATTTGTTTACATTTTGACAAATTATAGGTACATAAAAATTTAATTAATGTGGATAACCATGTAGGTTATAACCACTACGCGAAAATTCGTGTAATATTTCAAACCAAATGATTAAAAACATGAAATGAAAAATTAGCCTAAAAATAGGTGTACGCCAAGTGTTTTGTTTACCTATTTCAAGGATATGGACAGTAAACAATGTCATTTAAAAGGAAATTTTATAATAATTCGTTACGCCTACATTACAATATTTATATAGGCTTGAATATAAATCGTAAACGTCTATAAACCGTAAGATTATAGAATATATTATTATCATTGTCGCATCGCGCGCGCAGTGTCATTTAATTTAAATATATAATTCTCGGGTCGAAATCGTTAACCTAAGAAACAGCATTTTACTATAATATAATATACATAGTTTCCTGTAAGTTTCTGGTTATTTCCTGTCAATTATTAATATAATACACTATATCCTGTTCAAACTGAATATTTTCATTTTTATTATTGAATATTTTCGTCATGCATTGAATCTTCTTATATAAAATGCTAACTTTTTTAGTCATTTTTTCCATGGAAAAAGGCTCTTATACTTATTTATATAATACCTTCCTGTATACCGTCTTGTTTTCGCGACCGTTTGTCATGTATTCCTTTATATTTACGGTTTTCAAACTATTCTCGACCGTTTTAAGATTTTTACGCGTTTAGTTCGTTCTTATTCTCCCCTTTTCTCCGAGCTTTTGACATTGAGAAGAAAATTTGTGTTTCCGAATATGCCGTCCCTTCTTTATCAACTAGCCTTTTCTTGCGCTATCATATTATCACACTGAGTTTCTGAAATCGGTCTTTGTGATTTTTCTAAATTTGCGTATATAATATTTGTGGATATACGGTGTCGTATGTTATCTGAATAATTCAATTACGCGAAATTTCTATTTCTATCTCAATTAAGTAACTTAGTACCTAGTTTAGGGCGTTATAGCAGAAATGATAGATAAAACGAACTTTTGAAATGAGTACACGAGTTCGAATTCCACTCCGCCGATATATTATACGGTACATGGACAAAAACGTTTTTATATATCATAATAATGAATATCGTTGAACATAGTATTTACTATTTTTCACAATTTTAATTAAATTGATATCGATACATTTAGGTGAACTTCTGTCACACGTATAACAATATTTAATCGGACTTTAATATTTTATTATTCTTTTATATTTTATGCCCAAATTGTATTTAACGGTAAATATATTTCAAATCGTCAGACTTTCATAATATTATTTGAATTTATATTGATGTATAGTTGTGACGTTGTGTAAACCTCATTACACTCAAGCGAGAACCGATCGAAGCGATGTTCGAGTTCTTATAAATATCCGAGAATAGTAAGTTCGATCAATTTTGCGATTACTTACTCTGTCAACCTATTCATTAGATACATTTTAGGAGTAAACAACTATCTTCTAGAAAGCAAAATGCCAGTTTTGTCGTAGGCGGAATATTATTAAAATTAATTAATTAACAATATTATTTCTCAAAATTTTTGCTCACAAAAAAGTTACAATTATAAGGTTTTACATTCAAAAGGTATTACATTCATATTAACTTATATTATATTATATAAATTATTAATTAAAATAACATAATATATTCTATCCATTGTTGGAATTTTTTATCGATAAATTTAACCTCAAGTTTATTATAAGTGTACAATTTTATAATATAATGTTAGTTCAATTGTAAACATTTTAGTTGATAATATTAATATATAGAAAAAAAAATTCTTAACAGACTATAGTGTACAAATTTTGTTTCACAATGTACCTATATTTATTTAGGTTTTGTATAATATGCATTATATCATTATTATATATCATATTCAAGGAATAACTAACAATATTGGAATATGGAAGTATAACTGTTGATTTTGCAGGATTTCAGGTTTAACGTCCTCTTAAATGTTTATTTTTTAATATACTTAAAACAACAAATTTGTAATATTATCAATAACTATACCTAGATTAATATTCATTCCGTGACCATTTGTATGCATAAATCTGGTTATTTGTTTCATTTTTACAAATTTCACGCTGCAGCTGCAGTCATAACGATAAAGTTAATGTGACTCACGATTTAATATATGCATAGGTATACGAATAAATGCTAAACACATTTTGTAGCAATACTTGTTTAGTCTTGGCAATACCGTGAAAGTGATCGATATATTTACGAAAAATAGCACGTACTTATCGACGTATTTGGACCAGCAAAAAACCATTATTTTGATTTTTTTAATTCATAATAAATGTAGATAACAATAAATACATCTGGCCAAGTTGTAGAATTTGATTACGTGTTAGGGATATTTGTTTGATGATTCATTCGTCAACACGGTGATTTGCGATTATTTAAAATAGGGTTTCCTAAGATGGATTATAATATTAAAACCGTTAGGTTTTATCTATAGACGAGTGAATTATTAATAATTTATTTGATAAATTGCAGATCATAAAAATAATTATTATATATAAATAGATATATGCCCCAAACGGATATATTTAAATTTAATGCTTAGGTACTTTGTCATTTCTTATTTGTGCTCAAGAATGAATTAAATTTAATGTAATAATAATATAACATTTAAAAGAAATCAAATTGTTGACTGTTGTTTAATTTAATGATTATAAGATATTTCTTTTTTTAAATGCAACATATATTTTTAACTTTATATTTTTCTGGCGTAAAATATTTTTCGGAACATTTTAATTTATAAATATTGAATATTGAATAATATAAACAGTTTATACGAATGTAATCGTTTTTTGTTACTATCGGAAGTGTACGGAGGGGCAGTAGACTATAAACTTTAATTTAATAAATTATACTACCAATTTTTATGTCAAACTAAAATACGATTATTCATTTTTAGAACAATATAGTTAATTTTCTATGTACTGAAAGATGCAATTTAAAATAAAAATACTTATTTGAAATGTGTAAAAAGAATACAATGATTAGCCATTAAATTCATGTTTGTACATACATATATAATATTAAATACTTATTCTTCAATTAATCCTAAACATTATAAAACCATAGACATATAAATATATATGGACTGCATTATGAGTAATGAGTTCGAAATCGTAAGACTTCCGTAGTATTTTTCACAAACTTTTATCATATATACGATGTTTAACGACAACGGTTACCTATACAAAAATTCGAGAATGAAAAGCCCGAGCGACTTCTTAAATGTGCAGACTAGATCCCTACTATATTATATTATACGTTTTTTTTATTTTATACCAATATTCTATTTAACGGTAAATATTTCTTTAAATTTTGATCAAATTTATATTGAGGTTCAGTTACACTCAGGCAAGAATTGAACGTAGCGAGGTTCGAGTTTTTATAAAAATCCGAAAATCGTGAGTTCGATCAAATTTCGGACTACTTATTTTATCAACCTATTCTTCGGAAACACTTTAGGAGTGAATATTTTTAAAATTAATTAATTAACAATATTATTTCCGATAAAATAAATAAACCAATGTATACGAACTGCAAAAGTAATTCTACTAATGAAGTGTTTTGCTCAATAAAAGTTCAACTTACAAGATGTCACATTCAATCGGAGTTTTAAATTCAATGTTCCGCACTCGAAAGGTGTTGAACTTACAAATAGTTTCACATAAAAGAAGTTGCACTTACAAGGAATTTCACATTCCATCGGCAGGTATTACACTTAAGCTAGAAAACTATAAAATATATTAAAATTTAATTTTATTATCATATTAAGCGAAAATATAATTTATTTTGTATTAAAAACCACTGCATAAACATTTTTTGCAAATATATCAACAAATTTACAAAAAATAAAAAATGTACTGTGTATAACATCTCATTGATTAATTTACTCACGTCCTATATATTTCCTATTTCTATTTTATTGATTTTGTTTTTCAAACCGTAATATGTATATAGGTATATATATTACCCTTATAAGAGTTCCTACTTTAAATGCATTTTTTTTCAAACACCTATTTCCTAAACCCGAAAGCCTTGAATTTAATATCATTTTGTTAGTCAAAAGAGCTTTTCTGTTTATATTTTTCATTCGATCGACCAACCATACTCTTAAACTATTGGCATTAAACCATTTTCAATGGCACCCATAACCATTACCGAAAATAAATGTAAATTAATCTATACCTTCCACATAAATTTTTTTTTCTTCCTCTTTTGATGACAAACTGTTTCATACCATATTATTTCAATTATTTACATAAACATGTCTCATAGTATATGTTGTATTCCCGAGTGTAGTATATTTTGGTTTAATAGTAAATCAATAAATAGAAACACATATTAGTGTCATTATTTTTTTAATAACTTTATATATTAAGTATTATGATAATCTGTAATTTTAACCACCTTAACTATTAATATGACCATACTATAACTAACAACAAACCCTGTAAAATTTAATATATTATTTTTGAAAGTTCCATCCTGGCATTTCCATAGTAGGTACATTATTTGAAAACTTGCTTGAAATTATATAATATATTATTATATAACATACTTTTAAACTCAAATTGTTTTAATCTCATTTTAAACTTTTTTATCATAATAGATTTAAAATCAGCGAGACTATAAGTGATACGACCAGAGTCGATGATGAGGTATGTGATTTTTCAAAGAGTTTATATATTATAATATATAAGCAAGCACGTAACCCGTGTAAACCATTTCGTTAAAATTATTAAATTTCGTAAAATGCTATGTGGATAAGATAGTGGTTAGTGTAAGTATGTATAAGTAAAACAAATATATTCACGTACCAAATATCTGTTATATAAGCCATCCAAGTGATATTGTTATTTTTAAAATTGTTTATGTTTGACAAATATTTTATTTAATATTTATATTTAATTTTATTTATGAATGACAAAAGAATTGAAAATATTTCATTCAGGAGAAAATTTCATTGGAAAAACTATCACACAATAGATGTATACACAAACAATCAAATGCTTGAATACAAAAAAAAATGCAAAATTTATTTTCTGGTTAGTAAAATTAATATAATAATAATATATTAATCAATACATTATATATATATAAATATATATATATCATATACATACAACCTAATTTTGCATTAATTATCAATTTGAATTTTTTATTTTATTTAATGTACTTAATTTATATTAACCATGTATTTAGTACAATATAAATAACAATCATATATTTAGGTACTTATTTATCTGTCGAAACCACACATCAATTTTTCGATTTACTTTTACCCCTCTTAGATTTTTACATTTTTACTCATATAAAATAATATGGGTGGAAATTAGAATAAGAAATACATTGAATTTAATAGAGTATATTATTGCACAATCGGCAAACGACCATGCATAAGTAACGTCGTATATTTCTCAATCCATACGCAAAAAACAATCAAATTAAATATGTATACAAATAAATAATAATAACAATAATAAACAGTATTTACTTTCTACAGTATTTCCGAATAGAAACACTAATAAAATGCGAAAATCTCCCGTTTACGTTTTCAAATTTAAGATAATAGTAAGTTATTATATGGAAATTGTAATGAAAAATTCGACTTTTTAAGCGTCGCCTATAGAAATCCAACAATAAGAATTCAAACCCCAAATTTCTAAACTTTTTCAATAGTTACATATAACTTTATGAAAACAATAGACATACTTACCATTAAGATTTGCATGAAAAAAATCTCTAGTGGCGCCAACTATTCGACATGCGGTTGTTCGGATTGACATCTCAAAAGCAGATCGATGGATCTTATAATAATAAAATACCTCAAAAAATGCCTATTCCCAAAGTTTTACGTTAAGTAACAAACAAAACTTTTTGAAGAGGCGTATTTGATATAAATAACTTAGATCCAAAAAATCAATATGAAAAATGGGATTATATTGTTTTGAGTTTTCCAAACACTTTTATACGATTAACTCGCAAATTAATAATACTCATACTACAAAATATATTATTAGTAATTAATTATTTTAGAATATTCGAAAAATCCAACTAAAATATTTTGTCTTTAAAAAATACTTTTATTTTTAACTCAAATAAAACTATAGAATAAATATAATTATTACATAGTAAATTTTGAATTATTATTATATGTTTAGAATGACTCATAGTAAAGCTCAAAAAAAAAAATTTAAAAAAAAATACCTATTATTTTTAAAAAAATAATAACTTATGAAAATATTAATATTATACTAATTATTTCAATTGATCAGATAACTGTATTTGTTTATTATAAGAATAAATGCATTTATATAACAAGTAAATTTTAATAAACATTTTGTTTATTTTCGATTTATATTAATTTAAAAATAAAGAAAAATAAAGACAAGACAAAATATAAAATAAAGGTACGTACCTAATACCTAACAATAACACAATATACCATTTGAATATGTCATATGTGGTTAAACCATATTTTATTATTACTGGAAAAGTTTTTTATATAAAATAAGTATTTTGAAAATCAATAGGTATTGTAACGTGTAGGTATCTAAATAAATATTTATTTATTTTTGATTCTTAAAAAGTCTTTATAGGGTAAAAACAAAATTGTATATTAAAAATATTAAAATATAATGAAGGTGATATCTTGATGATATTTCGTAATTTTCACTATAGACTTTTAGCTTAATTTTTTAAAAATAGTGATATCATTTTTTGTTCAAATTTACTCAGTGTAGCACCAACAAAATTTTCTACTGGTCCGTCAAATATTTTTGACAAAAATACCATGAACACCATTAAAATTTTTGTCTAAACACGTTTACCGTCAAAGGTTTGAATGGGATAATGGTCCATTGGGACGAATAAGACCTTCTACAAATGTAGGTACATATGAGTCCGAAAGAGAACCTTTCGTCTAACACATATTTTTTTCTTAACCTTTCATTTTCCTTTTTTCTTTCTATTTCACTTTTTCTCCTCCAAATACACAAGCAATATGGAAACATCACGAGCTTAACTGGAGGACCTTAAGCATATCGTTTGCTACGAAATGCCCATTGGGACATTGGATTTACAACAAACGAGTTTAGCCAAGTTTAACCAATGGACCGGAAATGGTTTTTATATATATTTTGTGTGTTTTATAGCTGAATTGATCTCAGTATTACGCAAATATACTTGCTGTCTATAGTATACGAGATTAGACTATGTAAATCAATACTAATTTGAAATCAAATAGTATTATGATTAGTATTATTACTGACTAAAAAGTAAGTAAGAAAAAAATGTTTTTATCAATTTATAATTATTGTTCGATTTACTGAGTAAATAAATTTACTAAATTATTATAATTTATACTTTATAAAACTTGTATATATCAATCAAGTGTATCAATTGTATACATTCTTATATTAATTAAATATTAGTTTGAACTGTAAAAATACCCTAACAAGTAACCCTTGAAACAATAGATTTTTTTTAATTTTCCCGGAAACATCGCACTGACTTCCAAGTCCCCTTGTAGTAAATCTGACGCCCCCGTGAAATAACCATATTTACTAAAAATCGTTACGGAAATCTTAAACAACTACGTTAGTATTTCCCCCCCCCCTAAAAAAAACTAAAAAATAAATTATTATGATAGGTACCTATAATATAATTTATAATGTATTATACTACTAGTAGTCACTAAAATAATATTACCTACATCATATCTATTATTAAAATTTAAAAGTAATTTGTTTTTGTTTCATCATAGTGGTTGAACAAGTATAAAATTCCGAAATGTGTTTATTTTGTATTTGATTGATATATAATGATTAAAATATACAAGTTGCATTTTAAAATTTACCTATGAATATTAATACCATTATAACAAAAAAATTTTTTTTGATTAAATATAATTTTCAAATCTATCAAAATTAAAAACTTCTAATTAAATTAAATACATCTTAGAATTGAATTAATGCTTTTAATGTTCTTTTTTTTACTTTATTTTATTCATTTATCATAATTTTATATTTTAGAAGATGATGCAATAATTAATTAACAACTAAAATGAGAAAATGATACTACTATTACATTATGTTATTTTATTAAACATATTATAATATCTTATAATATTCTCAAATTTTCATAAGAATATAAAACTGATAGTTTGTATAATATATAATTTTATATTGTTATATCAATTATTTTTTCATTACAATAATAAGTTATTGAGTACTCACAAAAGAGAAAAATTAAAGCATTTGACGTTTTATGTATACTTTCACTCGTGAAGATAAAAACTTGTGTTAATGTTTATGTTTTTTAAATATTATTATATATTATTATATATATATCTTATAAACTTTTCTACATTAAATATAACAGTAGATAATAGTTACTATTATCGATCATGAATTTTCATATTATTCCAATTTAACAAAATAATATTAAAATTTCCTATAATGTAAATAATATATATAATAAATTATTTTAAATTCATATTCACGTGTGGCATTATAGTGAAATTATTAAGTAAGTCAGTAAAAAACATAAACTAAAATTCCCTCAGAAATTCCATTGTTTAAACCTCAATAAAATGTCTTGCATTTTATTTATAAATTAGGTAGGTACCTAAGTAAATTTATAGACACCTTTTTTTAAAATTGTAAACACTATTGCACGACTTGTGACCAGAAGAAAACGCATAGTGGGGGGTATGGGGGAGGGATTAAAACCTCCTTCGAAATTCAAGAAAAATGAGAAACTTGACAACTTGACTTGAAAATTTTATAAGTAATTTCAAAATTTCCCGCGAGATTAAAAACTAAACCAAAATTAAGTAGAATTAGTGTTACTCGCAATTCTGGATTGTATATTGTATAAATTATAAATATATTAAAATATAAAATACAGGTTACATGGTCGTCGATATATTTGAAATTTGTAACAAGGATATTTAGGTGGGTATTAAGTATTTTATTGTAAAATTATGGAATAACAAAATTTGGTTTTAAAATTAATCAAAAGTCAAAACTATATAAAAAAAGTAGTAAAATTTGCTAAATAACATATAGCAAAAATAACTTAAATTATAATTAAATTTCTGTTACCAATAAATGATACCTAAATATACTAATTATACCTATAGATTATAAATATACGAAGCACCTATTTATTTCTACACCTTAAAATAATATTCATTGTATTATAATTTATAGGTACAAAATAGTTATATTTTAAAATTTTCAAAATGTATTTGTATGTATATTAGAGTGTGTCTTTTGGAATAGATGAAAAAATAAAATAAAATAATTTTTTTTTCAATTACCGCCCCCTTAAAATTTTTGTTAACTAAAAAAAAATCCTACAAAAATATTTCAAATAAATGTATTCATTTTAACACGTGCCACAAGAGCACTGAAATTCTTAATAATAAAATATTTGTCGAAATCGTTAATTTTTTAATATATTTTGTTAAAACTCTGGAAATAAAAGTTATACAAAAAATATATAAAGACATAAATTGTAGAAAATTAAATTATAAATAATGATTCATTTTATATACATTTTTTAAATAAATCGTAAATTGGTGTCTAACTGGAAATTTACAAGCGTTTTGTTCTCATATTACCGCGTCAAATACTGGTCGCTTAAAATAGTGATTATGTATTTTAATTGTTGGAGCAATAATGTCTCTATAATTATTATTATGGGAATATAATATATCCGCCATCATATATTCGAAATAATATTGACTAGTATATTTGATGTAAAATTTGGAGGAACATCGTGCCCAGATGTAACTATTATTAAAAGATTCCAAAAAGCCTGGGAAAACAATTGATACTACAATATTGAATTCTGGGATACAATATAATATTGTAATGAACTTTGTAAAATACATCTGTAATAATATTATTCAATTTTCTAAAGATCGATTTGTAAAAAATCACTGAAAAGTGGTATGATTCCTAATGGTAATTATTTTAAAATAGGTACCAGGTGCCATTCATCATGTTCGATGGATAGCTAAAGCTATTTATGGCTTTAAAATATACATATTTTGCGAACAATTTCGATTAACTATAAAAGGAAGAAACTGCTTTAAGATGTATTTGTATTTTTATTATTCGTTTATATATTAAACTCTGGTTTGACTCTCCCTTTGCCATCAAAGTACCTTTACAAGATTTACATTTTATTCAAATTTTCTAAATTATACCTCAACTGATAAAAATAGATTCCAGTAAAAAATTCTCTGTTAATTTATCAGTAGATGAATGTGCATTTGCTTTTTTGACGAGGCTGTTCTTTCAGGGATTAAAAAAAAAAATTTAAAAGCTCTAAAGAAGAACGAAAGTTCTCCCAAACTTTCGTCAACTAAAAAAAAATGTTAACATCTCAAAAAAATTCAAATAATTTATTAGAAAAAACAATTGAGGATTTTATTTCTGTAAATTAAAATAAACTATTTAAATGATTTGCTATCAACACATATTTTTTTAAAACTGACTCCTTGAGTTGAATAATCAATGAACAATTCTAAAAAAAATCCTTATGTATTATAAAACAAACTCGTGTAATAATTGATAATAGATGATGTGATAAACATTTGAATAAATATTATATTTATTAAAAAATTATGTAATAAATTAATTATTTAAAAATTAATTGTCTACAATTAATGGCCTTATACATTAATTGTACAGCTCTCTTTTCTAGAGTTATAAATGATTATATTAAAAAATTTACAATCTATATCAATCAATATATATTATATTAATACCTATTAAAATATAATTTATCCAAAATCTTTCTATAAATTATATAATAATATTAATAATATAAAATTTGATTCTATATGATACTTATACAAATAAAAAATTCAAAGTTTTTATAAACCTTCCATTCCCCAATTAATTCCGGCATTCTTCAATTTTCTTAAAACCTAACCTCTGCTTGTGGCAAGAAATTGAAACGTTTAATATAAAAATTCACTTAATATATTGTAATAATTTTTATAGTATTGAACACAAATATATAATTATTTAATATACGTAAATAAATACTTCAGACAATTTCTACATTTTCTACAATATAATAATATTAAAATTGATAATAATACATAAGATATCGAGTAAAAAAATATATATAGTTACAGTTGTAAAAGTAAGAGAGTAATATTGTATTCAAATACTTTTTTTGAGTGTTCCATATTTTTTCAAATACTTTTTTATGGTATTAAATATAAATTTATTTGAAATAATTTTACATTTTATATTTATTAATTTATTAAAATATTATATGTCACATCTCTCAAATTTCTCATGAAAAAAAGATATATGTTAAAAAAATCTGATAAGTTATATAATTTATTTAATAGATCAATGTTTAAAATCATGATGTAATTATACTATTAAAGCATGATTATAAACATGATTAAGCAGCAGTGCTTTCGTCGAATAAATATTTAGCACAGGTGGTACTACTATAACAAAAAAAGAACATCAATATAACTGATAAACATTTTGAACAAATTATATTTTTGAAATGTAATAGTCATTTAGTCATATAATTATATTAATAATACATTTCAGAAAGATAATTTGTTTAAAATATGTCAGTAGATATTATGTATAATTATTAATACATAACTTATTAATACAATTATTGTGTTTGAGAGGTTCAAGTATATAGGGTCCGTTGTACAGAAATATGATGGTTTCGAAGAGGATATGAAACATAGGATTAAGGGCGAATGGATGAAGTGGAGGAAAGCGGCAGGTGTTTTGTATGACGAAAAAATCTCTATTAGGTAAAAAGGTAAATTTTATAAGGCAGTAGTGAATCCTGCAATGATGTATGGAACAGCTGATAAGAAGATAGAACAGAGAATGAGTTTAGTAAAGATGAGAATGTTAAGGTGGAAGAGTGAAGTAACTAGAAAGGATAAAATAAGGAATGAGTATATAAGAGGTAGAATAGGAAGAGCTTCGATAGTTGACAAAATAAAGGAGAATAGGTTTAGATAACTTTGGCATATATTAAAGAGGGAAAAAGCTGAGGCAGTAAGATTAGTAACGAAATTGTAGGTACATTGATGGAAAGAGTGGGTGAAGAAGACCGAAAAAAATGGGAGGGTGTTATGGCGAATGTTATGAGGAAGGTGGAAGTAAATGAAGAAAAAGCTGGAGATAGAGTTAAGTGGAAATTTAGGACTAGGGACTAAAGTGGCCGACCCGAAATAATTGGGAGAGAAGGCGAAGGAGAAAAATAAAACTTATATTTATAAAATTATGAATGAAATATACGTATCTATATACATATCTATATATATTTTTAAGTATTTGAAAAATATTTCAAATAATTTTCTAATGTATTTGAGTATTTACTTAAATACATTGGATAAATGTATTTCGTATTACTCTAAATAAAATACATATATTTAAAATATTAGTAACCTTCCCCCTTCCATTAAATACTTTAATTTATTATACGTGCATTTATATATAAATATATATATATATATATATTACTGTTTTTTTATTTACGTTTAAATATTTTTTTTATTGTTATTATAAAAAAAGTTAATCCAAGAAAAATGTAATAATGTGTAAATATTTTATATTTTAAATGACATATTCACGGAACAAATAGAAAAATACCAAGCTATATACAAAATTAATCTCAAGAAAATATAACATCGTGACGTTTTATGTTACATACTATAACAGACTTGGATAGTATTCCGAGTATAGTATTCGGAACTTGATTTGGAGTATTGTAGTCAGAAATCCTTTTAAGTATCTATTCCAAATATATTTTAAACGCTTTTTTTTAAATATTTAATATAGTATTTTGAATATTTTTCCCATTTAATATATTTTTTTTTTTTTTCATACATTTTATATATATATTTAATTTTCGATATTATATTATATATTTTTGATATACATTATAAATTATGTACTATAATGTAGATTTTCTACATTCTACGGTTTATTTTTTAAAGACGAATTTTTTTGAAATATTTTTAAAGACTACGCCCGAGTTTATTTAAAAATGTTCACAGTCTTCATTTACTGATACTATTGATCCCATTTCACAACATGTAAATATAGGACCATTTTAACGTGAATGAAAAAGTTTTACCACAAATATACAATAGTAAGAAAAAATAGTAATAATAACCAATTAAAAAATCCGTTATCATAAAACATCATCTTTAGCTCATAAATATTATTTTATAAAATATATATGTAAGACATTTACATAGTTCCCAGGCCACAGTATGGACTTATTGACAAACCCGGAATGATTTCTCTTTATATATTTGTTTTAATCCGTATCGTAGTGTACAGCTAATCACATGAAAATTTCAAATAACATCTATCTATAACTGCAGTAAGTATCTGTATGATTATTTGTATTATTTTTATTCTGTATTGTTACCAATATTTTAAAGTAAGTACGTATATATGTAGATATGTCTAATAAAATTTTTTGTTCATACTGAAAACTGTATTAAATATTTTTGTTTTGACTCGAAATTATTACATATTTTTACTACACTCATTTATATTTTATACTGCATATTTATACCAGGCATAGACACTCCCCCAAATACTTCAGTTTTTTTCAATTTCAGAGCGGTTTGATTGAAGTTATACTCATAGCGGGAGCTAACATCATGTTCTCCCGAACGTACCTAATCACTTTATCTCCATAGTATTTCATAAATATATTAAATATAAATATAATATGTATTTATGTGTAAATATAACAATTAAAATTATGGAAGTTCTCTCATATATATATATATATATATATATAGAGATAATAAACGTTTTTCTTATACATATGTGATAGGTAGTAAAAAATTTAGTGATAAATACTAAATAGCTGATTTCAAGGTCATTGAAACTATTACCTAACTAGATAAAATTATTTACGTTTTCTTAATACACAAAATGAAATACTCGCTTTAACATCCAGACAAACATGTGTTTAATCATTTTGGAAAATACAAAAAAAAATATAATTATTCCATGGTAGAATGGCAACCATTTTGCCACTGGCAAAATGCTCAACTTGTATTTAATAATATTTCTGGTCTTACACTACAAGGTAAATTTAATTGATTTGTCCATATTGTTGTTGCTCTTTTAAAGGTTACCATTAAACTAAACGTTTTTACTGAATACAGTACAAATAATTAATTAATGTCAAAAACAAAAGATCGTTTTGAGTTTTCACATTACAAATTTGAATAGAATTCATAATTTACTAAATATATAATAAAGCAACATATGTAGCACTAGCTATAGAGATGTACTATATAGGTAAGCAATGCTTACAATACAAAAATGAATTTTATTTTATTTAAAACAAAATAAATTACATATTTTTGCACGAACTCTGATGCTTTTTCGAAAATTTAGCTCTAGCTTTTTCAATTTATTTAAAATTTCAAAAAAAATATTACGGTTCATGAATGTATATAGTTTACATTATTGTATCTACCTTAAATTCAATTTTGTGTATATACTCAACCCAAACCTTATTCAGAGCTTGTTGATGGTATATTATAGTTTCTAAACTTTTATCTACACACGTAACTCAATTTCCATTTAAAAAATGAAATAAAAATACATAGGTATGAGTTGCCTCAGAAACCATTGCTATGACCCATAATAACAATCGAATGTCTAAACCTCAGCTTTTATATATATTTTATATTTTTATATTATTATATATTTTATTACTTGAATATTAATTTTCCAAGCTATACTAAATATTAATTTATTATTTACATTAGAGAAAACCAAAGTAAAGAAGTAAGGCTGTAACGGCTGTAACATTGGAAGACACATGAGTTTTAATTATACTTTAAATAAAACCAATATTTATGTTTCAGTCTACAGTATATTATATTGGCATGGAAAAACCTGATCAATTATTATTCTGTTATTTCTAGGAAAAAAAGTAATACTTTTGTCATAAGATATAATTTCAATCTTTTTTTTCAAAAAAATTTTTGGTTTACACTGAAGATGATAACATAGTTGTTAAAATACGTAAACGCAGTTAAAAGTGTATTATTTTAGTAATTTTGACTTTATAAAAATTTATCAATATTAGTTATTGAATCCGATATCAAATAAACTAAATATTTGCTGTGTTTCCTGGGGATTTTTTGAATTTAAAAATAGTTAATAGGAAAATGTACATTTCTTTATTTCAACGTTTTGAAAAAAAAAGTACACATATATAAGTAGTCGTACATATATAAACATGACTACAATGGATATGAGGTCATGGGTATGACAAGACTAAAATATTATATTATAGAAAATATCGGTCGTTCGACGTTATACTATATCGCAGATATAAAAAAATCTATTTATAAAATGCATTTACATATACCGTAATATAATCGTAGTTAGATTTCATAATTTAATTTATTTATAATTTTAAAATCGTATTTAAATATATAACACAGTAGTAAAATATGTACACTTACAGTATATTAAATACAATAAATGATAATTATAAATATCTGCAAAGTATCATTAAATATATAGACTGGAGATAACGACAATTTAAATTTATATATTAAAGTTTTTTATAAGTGAAATCTATATTATGCATTAAATCTTGCCTTTCGTGCAATATTATTTAAATTAATATTTATTACAATATAGGTACCTATCTATTTTATTATGTTTATAGAATATAAATATATTCACATATATAGCAATATTTATCGATGAGAATAATATTATAATATATTAAACCGTTTTAAACGCAAATTTATATAATGCTTTAAATAAGTAAATATTTTGAGTTATACTTACATATAGTCAAACCAATTTATTATTGTTGTAACGAATACTAAACTATATAAATTTAAAACATTCAAATTCAATATATCTATCACAACTATATTCTTATTTGACAAGCCATTTTATTTTAACTTAAAAAAATGAACTACATAAAAATATCTATAATAAGATAATATTATAATAAAAAAAATAAATTGAATTTAAATGAGAAGAATCTACACTAAATTATTGAGTATTATAATACTATATAATATTATAATATTATAATAGCATTATAATATTTACAAATGTAAATAAAAATAAGTAAATAAGTATAAATAAAAATTATTAATACTTACTATAATAGCCAAAAAGTATAGTAGATATCTATAGTACTCGTACAATTCATAATCGTAATTTCATAGTTGGCAAATTAGAAGTAGGCGAATAATTGGGATAATGAACCATATTTAAGTATATTATAATCAGCCGTATAATTTTTATTAAAATATTATTACTGTGTGTATTTACACTGGAGACACTAAATTGCATACACGTTTCGCCGTACTTCGATTCAACAATATTATAGATCAATTGAATAATAATAATTCTTCGACCTGCCAATCTTTGCTTCAGAAATTTTTTTAATTAATTTTTCCACGAATATCGAACAATAATTAAAAAATGTAATTGAATAAATAACGATCGAATGCGATATCATCTATCAGTATAATAATACACTCGTATATATTATAATATAGGTCTGATTGAAAAAAAAATACTAATTACCAATGCAAATGTTTTAATTTGAGTTTTATAATTTGTATAGGTACGCATGCACACATAATAATATATTATATTTTTTTTATTAGTACCTATCTATATTTCATTTGTTTTATTAAAAAAAAAATAAATTGGCATATACATTATACGAACTATTATAATCTTTGACCATACATACCTATATAATATTGTATAAATTTGATCTAAATGTAGGTATATAGTGTACTCAGTGTAAAAATTTATTATTTTAAATAAAATATAATTTCAACATGCTTATATTATTATTATTTACAGCAGGTATACCTGGTACCTACCTATAAATAAAACAGATTTTTAATTTTAGAAAAATGTACCTATCGAGGAAATTACGATTTCCTAGTGTCATTTTACTACACCTTCTTGATAGATACTTACAATAATTTATTATTCGTAAATATTACCACTAAAAATAATCTTCAATTGCAATTGCATACGAATAATATATATTATGTACATAAGCTACCTATAATATGAACAAAATACATATTTTAATAGGTAATAGGTGTATATATACATACATATATATATATATATATATATATTTACATTTTTACACCTATAAGTACATTAATTGTAACCTTTAAAGTTTCGACATTAAATGTTTCATATTTTGTCAGTTGTATAATAATCAAATGAAGAATGTAACCGCATTTTTCAAAAACTTTTCAACAACGGTATAAAATATTATAACACATAATTTGAACCTCAGGGTGGACCACATTACTAGAAAGTTTCTCACCCGTGAGATAAAAACAATATCAAATAAAATAAATGTATAAATATTATATTTGTAAGACATGTGATGATTAAGGATAGGTATTTATTTTAATTCTAAAATTTAATTTATATACTCTATATTGTAAATGTAGAAATATATAGATAATTGTAGAATATACATAATCGATGCACCCTGGAGCCCAATGATTCTTTCGGCTAATTTTCTCTACATATAATTTTAAAATTCTAATCTTCCTTATACCGTTTCATATCTTACAAAATAAATAATATCCATATGATAAGATTAAATTTTAAGTAGTATTTGTTTTCGGTAATATTATTATTATGTATAAATTTTGTGATATTTTCAATAATACCTATTAAAAATCTAGTTTGTTTTTTTGTAAAAGTGTTTAATTGAAGAATTTGTATGAAAAATTAAGCCTTAATAATAATCGTTCTGCAAACTCATGGTTTTAAAAATTAATCAGACCGCATTTATTTGGCAAAAATAAGTATAGTAATTTCGAACTGGACCTGTAAACTTAGTACGAAAAACTTTAAACATTAGGTCGACACTTTGATATTAAATTTCGTTTAATGTACAAAATATTTCTAAAATGTGAGATTTTCGATGTAAAGAGTGTTTTAACAAATTTAACCAGCAAATTATTTTTATGACAAACGATAGATACTTTATCGTTTTTATTTTTCATAAATAACTTATAGAAAAATATCTCATTTTTATTAAATGTTTCAGAATGAAATTAATGGAGAATATTTTCAATTGAAAAAATGTCCCTATATATTAGCGTGATTAATCGTATGTTTTTTTCGAAAATAATATCGACAAATAATGTATTGCAATTGACTCAAAATTAATCATTTAAAAATAATAGTATATAGGTTATTATAACGTCAATGTAGTAAGCGAATGATGTCGATTTTGTAATGCAATATGAAACGGAAAAGAAACATTATAATATGTAAATAAAATCGACTGGTTCATTATATTTTAAATATGGCATAAAAAATCATCATAATTGTAATAATTTGTTTATTTATTTTTCAACATAATAATAATATCATTATTATTATATACATACACATTTTAATATATATGTACCTACGAAAAGACGAAAAACCATTGTGGTCGAAGGTGCACGATATCAATCCTAATTTTCATAAAAATATAGATAGGTAATATAAGAATTTGAAACATAACAAGTGGTCTTCAATCTATGAAACTGGATAACGATATGTAAGGCAGGTACTCCATAATATTTTTATAAGCTGGGTTCCAGTAAATCGTGTACCTGCTTCACAATTATATTTGTTATTTTCTATATTACACAAAGAGCCAAATTATATAATATTATATTTATTCGATATAAAACGTCTATTTTCAAAATCAACTCGATGTAGATATGCAGGCGTAGATAAATATATGAATTTTTTTTAAATTTTACAAAACACATGAACCACAACTTTAAAAATTCGACACTATATATAGTTATAAAATCGATATAAAATCAAACATAGTTAAGAGTATATTAATTAAAAAAAAAAATGACTAAATTTGTATATTATATTATGTAGGTACCTACCTACTTATATTAAAATTGTATAGGTATTTAATATTGTACTATGCCTCTATATAGTAGACATCTCTATGTGATTTCTAGACAAATTATAATTAATTTAAAGAAAATAGGTAAATATAATATTATTAATTAAATAATGAACTAAAAAAAATATTTTAGTAAAAAATATCGTAATATTAACAGTTTTTATTTCGACACTTTAGATAGGCTTAATTCAAAAATTGTCTGTGTATAATTTTTTCAATGCTGCAGTTTAACATATTTAATAAAATTAATATACATTTTATTTGCATTAGGTATAGCTGCTCTATAATTTTGACGATTACCTACCTATTGTAAAAATTTACAATAAAACGTGAATTTATTGAATAATATAGTATCTAAGTACTGAACGAGATAAAATACACTATAGTCGTATATATTATGAGAACGCTGATTTATAATAATAGGCAATATGAGTTTGTTTCCGTGTTTTTGGTCGTTTAAAACGAACCAAAAGTTGTACTGAGCACTGTAATACGTTTAATTTCCATATTTTTTATTAATGATTTGGCTCTGGAGCGGTCATAAATCGAGTCGTACACAAATTTGAAGACCACCGTATGATGTAATATAATTTAGAACGAATAAATGTTATAAGACCGTAACAGATTTCGCCGGGGAGGATGGTTGTACATGAAAATGTTCAAGTTTAGTGAGATTTGTAGCCGAAAACATTACATCGATGACGAGGATTTGGACACGTACCGCGAGTTACGGATTTCAATAATAAATTACATCGGATGGCGGGTTTTCGGTGACTATATAGGTACGTACCTGTTTCATCGTCGACGATGGACGCGGCCGCCTTGTTCGGGGCTCCGCCGGCACCGTCCACTGAGGCGTCCACCGCGGCGCAGACGAGCATCAGACATAATCCGACGATGGCGTGATTCGCGGAAACGGCGTCCATGACGTTACTTTCGGGGAAATACGCGATCGGACGACGAATATATTGTTCAGTTTAAAAAGTTTTCGTCGTAAACAAAAGAAAACCCGCTGGAAAAACCGCTAAGAAAATAATCGGGAAAATGGTAAAAAAAAAAAAAAAAAAAAAAAAACCCAAACTTTTGACTACATGCACGATAACTGCGGGGCCCGGGTCAAGTCATTATATTATACCGGTGAGTGGTTCTCGGCGATATTTTCGCGGGTCTCGACGTCGGCGGTGGCGATCTGGTGTGTTTATGACATCACGTCGCGAGAACACGCGCGGACCGATGGTGCGGTGAATTTTCAGCGGGCGTTTTTTTTTTGTCCTTAACCGGTAACGAGTAAATTAGAGCGATTAAAAGAAAAAAAAAAACCGAAAATCACGGAACACACAACATGGACAGTACTTAATGTTACTCACGGGTGTGGTGATTTTAAACGACGAGTGGTACGAGCGGACAGGCACGGAAAAAAAATCGCACGCACGACGGCAGCAACAACAGCAATGTGCGTCGGACGCCGGTCGCCAGATGACTGTCTACAAAGCGCGCCAACTACCACCCGCGCGCGATGATCAGATCGCGGTGACGATGACGGTGGCCGGGCGGCGCAGCGGTTCCGTCGTGTGTACTGGGCCCGCGTGGAGACTTGATCGGTGCGTGTACCATTCGCCGCCGCCGCTAGGGTGTACTTACGGTTATGGTATTATTATTGTTTTCGTTGTTTTTATCGTTGACGCTGATTTTGTCAAGGCCGTCCTGGAAGAGAATGCGAACCGATTGGTTGCCAAGGGGGGGGGGGAAGGCATATTTTATGTTGATTTTTTGTGGCCGAGGGGAAATCCCGTGAAATTCAAATCCGCCGCGAACGTCTCAATTATCGCCTAAAAATAATGTACATGATCGCAATCGTCTTCGTTTTTAATTTTTTAATTTTTACAATATTGTCCAAATATTATTTTCTGGATAAAAACTATTATATATAGGTATTTTCTATAATATTGTGTGGGTACCTAACTATTTTAAGCAAAAAAATAAAAAATAAAAGGTTTTTAACTTTATCTACTGAATGCCCGAGAAATCCGACCTAATGCTGATTGTCGACTAAATAATCAAAAATGTGACATTATAGTAATCAAAAATAAATAAATAAATTATAAATTGATAATGTATTATATATTAATAAATTAATTATTTTTGAAGTAATAGATAAAAAATTATTGTAACTATGAGAAATTGGAAATATAATAGGTAAAATAATATAATAAAAATGTTAATTTTTATTTGTTTTAAAACTATATTTTTATTATTTAATACTGCTTTCAGTAATATGTCACCACAGTATTATAAAAGTTCAAACCCGTTCATATTGTTATCACAGAACACTATCAATTTTCATATTTTTTGTAGACATGTAGACATACTGTAGCCACTTAATTAATAAATATGTAAAAACAGTATATTAATACCCATTATTCGTTAGTTTTCATATTTATGTATATTTCTTACTACTTTGGAAAAAACGGGACGTGGGACAAATTTACTAAAAACGGGACTGTCCCATGACTACCGTGGTAACCCTTTGCAGGGCCTACCCCAGGTGTAGGCGAGTTAGCTGGCACCAGCCTAGAGTAGTACTTTCGTAATGGCAACATTCTAATAACTAAAAAGGTTTTTAATGTAATAAAAAGTTGATGACCTCTTTTTCTCCTTATTCAATCAGTCATTTGTAGGTTTGTCAGCAAATTCTAGAATTATTTATAGGGACTGAAAATTATGTTATTTTAAGGGCGGCAACAATTGATATTGCCTAGAAACATAATTTTGATTGAGCCGGCCCTAACGCATCTTTGAAAGTAAAAAAATGATAGATATAACTATAAATTTGTCTATAACTTTGTTTATCCATTAGTTATAAATATATGTAAAATTAAAAATTAATTAATTTAAAAATGTGATTCTATTATAGAAATGTAAATAAATATATCTATTATATTAATTTTACTTAGATTTTTTAGGAACACAATTCAAACAATACATAAAAAGTAATACAAATGGTAGAAGTTAGTCCATTGTCCCATTTAATCTCGAATAGTAGGTATAGTGTATTATTAGTGTTTGAAAATTAAAAGCAAAGATAAGTTATTCTATTCGAAAATCGATTCTCTGTTAGCTTGATATAATATTATTAAAAAAATAGGTAAATTTGGCAATACAATTTGTTAATTAGTTTTAACTGCATATTTAATAAAAGTATTTCTGTTAAAAAATATATTTTTCTTTGAAATTAAAGAAACTACTGGGAAAATCGAAGAAAAATGATCTCTTTAAAGTATAAATTAGAATGAATTTTTAACAAATCGCTTTGAAATAAGCTCTCGAATACTCCTACTTAATTTATTCTACCTCAAAACATGTATACATACATAAATAAAAAAGCCGATCAGTAGGGGAGAGAAGCACTTCGCTCGTTGGGTGGATACATAGATAAATGATAAATCATTTCTTTCTAAAAAAAAACAATACTGAGTGAAACTTCGGTGGATATACTTGACAATTATTAATATACCTCATCAACGAATTGATAAAATTGTTAAATATTTTTAGCCTTCATAATATACGTACATATGTTTCTGGTAAAAATTTCAAACCTCCAACGTCAATATTTTTGGAGTTATGAAGAATTTTACAAAAATCGTGTTTACTGATTTTTATGTTAATATTTTGATAGATTTTTCTTACGCATTTATTGAAAAAATTTGAAAAAAAGAAAAATAACTTCTTTAAAGTACCAACAAGATGAAATTTGCTACCCGAAACCGTGTAAGCTTATTAAAGAGTACTCCTTCTGTTAAAAATTTTGTATACAATCATAAAAAAAAATTATAAAAACACATCATATAGAATCAATCGCTCAGCATCTAAAACATAGTTGGTAACTATGACAATAGTTATATTCAAAATTATGAAATATTTTTGTTTGGGACCATTCAAGTATTACGTAAGCATCTAAGGGGCGGAAGGATTCTGCAATGTGTTAACATTTTTGGACAAGCGGAATGTGGGGGAAGCAAAATCATGCAAATTTAATATGTAATTTAATTAGGGTGTCAATATACTTTAGGACTGGTGACTAAAAAAACAGTCCTTATTTATAATTTTAGGGAGGGGTAATGTTGAAATATGTAAGAAGGGGTTATGCGCCGTTTGCTGATGAAAGGGAGAGTTTAAAAAGCCCAAAAATGCGCTGACGTGATACTTGAATTAACCCTTAGATCGATAGTTTACCTTTCCACTTAAGAAAACTACTAGGAAAATCAAAAAATACCTCTATAAAGTAGGTACTTACTAAAACAAATATACTACTAGAAAGCTCTTTACTCAAACAGATTTACTCGACTCCGATCCCGAAAAGTGTATATAATGTGCATATATAATTACATAAAATTCAAATTCAAAACATATCATTGTAAAACCAATATATAATTATATAGTCACAATGGTGTTCCCCTTAAGTCAATATTAATAACCTAAAATAATAACAATAAATACTTTTAAATTGATCTTACAACATAAAATAATATATTTATTTTATAGAAAAAATTGTATATTAAATAATAATAATGTATTGTTAGAAGCAAATTGAACTCATAATAAATATATATTACACTATAACTTATAATATATAGAATATATTTATTTTTATATAAGTATAGTAAGACAATTTACTTCACATCGACTATAAAAATCTATCCCTATACCTACATACTTTTTAAATTTTTTTATAAATCTAATTTATATAATAAAATTTTAATTTTATTCAATTATTTTTCTATAATTTATTATAGTACAATATGTAAATATGTTTGACTAATAAGAATCTTTAATGAAAAAAACCACAAAAACATGAATTATTCTTGTTATTTATAAAATATAACGAATATTAATACAAAATAAATTAAGGTAATCATAATCTAATTATTATTTCATAAATTAGTATAAAGTTAGTTGGGAAATATGAGTACAAAATCTTCCTATCCATTGTAACAACTTGCCCCTGTAATAATATTAACGTAATATAATAATATTAATTTTAACATTTCTCCCCTAAATGCGGCAAATCAAGAAAATCTATATAATACAATAATAATTTTACATATATTTTTGTGTGTTGAAAAAACACATTTTAAAAAATAACAAAAAAAAAAACATTTTAAACGTTTAAAACTTTAAAATTTTTGTTTAAACAAATAATATTCTGTGAGCTCCTGCCGTAAAGATTAATTGTCGGAATCATGCATAATATCAAACTAAGGAATAACTATTCAACATTGAAATATTATAGAAAGTAGATAATTTATAAAACATTTTAGTCAACTAAATGAATATTCTTATATTTTATAACTTTCATTATCCTAACAAATAAAGGTATGTATCTACTTATTAAGTTAACATTTTTTTTTAAATTGGCAATACAGTTCTTTAAAAAAAAATTTATATTTAAATTTGAATCTATACCTACTTATTATAGTATGTATTTATAATTAAAAAAACATATAATACTTAAACCAATTATTTTATCTTCAAACATTAAATTTAAATGTTATTTTTAGATATTTCCAATATCATTTATATTTTCACATAATAATTTTTTACATTTAAAATTTACTAAAATCATTGTTTTAAACAAATATTTGTTTTTCGTTGTTCTAAACATAACAACTTTAAATTGATTATAGTAGGTAGGTAGGTATAAATGTATAATGTAATATTTTGGATGTAATTGTAAGAGCGAAGAGTTAACATTTGTAAATATGATAAAAAAAAAACCTTTCACTTACAAACGTATACCTACAATATAAAATAAAATACTTCTTTTTTGTAATAAGCAATAAATAAAAAATACATAATGATAAAATATGCATAGTAAACCCTTTCAGTCCCCTATTGTAAATTACCAGTCTATGACTTACCACTAAAAATAATTGTTTTTATGAGTTTCGCGTTTAATTTCTTTTTAATATTTTCAATTTATTATTACTAATACCAGCTTATTTAAAAAAAAATTTTAAATAATCGTCTATTATTATAGATTCTTAAAACATTGATTAAATATATGATTTAATAAATGCCTAAAATAATAATAATAATAATAATATTGATTTATTTTTAGGATTGTAACATTAAATACAGTTGTTTATTACGTAATTTTAAATAAACAAATAAATAAAATTAGTATGATTACACTATAGATTACTAGATCCATCTCAGATCGGATCAGATCAGAGTTCAGACCATAATAAGATAAAATATCAATTTTATGTTGTTAATTATAAGTTAAAACTATTGAGACACCTATTGTAAATATGATTGGTTAATATACCAGGTAAATTTTATGAGTATATTTTAACGAAATTTTGGTCACCAGTCTATAATTATCGCTTCCGTCCATTAAATTATTGACAACATAATAAAGCCACGCTACGACAAGTTAAAAATATGCCCATTAGGTTTAATATATACCAGTCTTGTAAAAAATACTTTTAAGATTATATTTAAATATAGATACAAAAACATTGACATAAAATGTATTTAAGACGTACCTACTTCAAATCCTTTTTTGAAAAATTATTTAAGAACAAATACAAATAATTTTGTAAAATTGTACAGCTTTAAATTTATTTTTAAAACAGTCGTATTATTTAAATAATATTTTTTTATAGGACTTAAAAATCTCTCTATCACTTAACAATACATTTTCAATTATTTGATGTTATAAAATAATAAATATTAAAATTATTAAAAACATTTATATTTTAGTTTTTAAAATATTTTTAAAATGAATAATAATTTTTTTCCAACATTTTTCATATATTTACGATACCGAATTACACATAGTGTTATTTAATATAATTTATTATATTTTTTTTATAATATAATATATATAATAACAAAATTACTACAAAATGAAACAAATTCATGTCAATCGAATCTCTATGTTCCGTTATATTTCCGACGATATTGCAATTATTATTTTAGGACATATTTCATGCGGGCGATTATTATCATCCGCGCGCGGCGGTTGCGATTTTTATCGACTTTATTACGCTTATACCCATTACCCGTATATTATACATAAATCTCCATAACTCCGTCTGCCAATTCATCACACTGTAAAATAATATTAAATTATACGATAAAGTAAATTTCAAATCATACTACACAAACATATTTAAAAATTAATTTTGATAGAATGAATTTTATTAAAATTAAAACTTATTGTAAGAAATTTTATTCAGAAATATTAAAATAAAATTATTTGTAACTGTAGCAAAAATACCAAAGGCATAGTATTTAAAATACTTTGAAAATACTTTAATTAAAATGTATTTAAAAATTATTCTAAACACTATAAGAGTATTTAAATATAACTCAAATACTTTACAAGACTGTCAAACATACATATGTGTAGGTACCTACTTAAAATATAGATTAACATATTTTAGAAAAATAATATTTTATTTTATTTCATTAAATTTTTTAGAAAATAATTTTATTATTAATAGAATTTTTACACTAGAAATAATGAATCAAAATTAAACCGATATTAAAAAACTGAAATTTATATTTCTAGTTTAATTATTTTAACCCTTGTATGACTGGCAAATAAAAATTATTTTTGAAGTTTTAATGATGGTGTAGTTATCCGAGTATCTATCTACAAAGTTATACCGATTTTCTAGTTATTAATTATTCTGGTATAATAATTTTTCATAATATTACTAATTAATTCGGTTGAACATTTTTTTAGTCAATAATATTATATTGAAAGTTTTTTAATAAGAGACTTTGACAACCAATTACCCCTTATGGACTTCTTCCTAAAATTATAGATTCAAATTCTGGTTTTCACTCCTAAATCTCTGTTGTATCGTATTATTGTGTTCTAAGTCAGACTTAAAAACTCAAACAACGGCAATGTTGCGACGTTCGCAGAAAAAATATAAAATAAATCGTGAATAATAATCCTTAGATCAATATACTGTTAAATTCTGCAATTTTCAAAATGGAATTCGTTCGTTTTTGTCAGTCACCAATAAAAATATACTACATGCTTAGAATCTTGAAAATATACTTTTTATACTTGGATAGGTACCTACTTCAAAATACAATAATTTTATTATCTAATGCCATCACACTGATCGTGGTCCATTAAATGCGTTGTCAATTTTATCGATGTCTATAAGAAGCCGAAAATGATGCGTCTACTTTTTCAAAAATAGGTTTTATATATAGTAGTATTAGTAGTAAAAGAATGTAAAATGAATTGCGAAATTTTTAAATGGCATTTACAATTTCGACGAATATGATACGTATGAATACTTGTATAATCAGTTCTATTAGAATTTAGAATTATATTATGTAGTTATTTATTTCATCGATTTTATTATATTATTTTTTAAAATGTTCTTTGATATGTATTTCATAATATATAATGGTTTTTTAAAATCTGCCAGTTGGAGATTAAAGCTGTTTGATCATCGAACAGGGTACCTAATGAAGATAGTGAATATATTGAATTTTAAAACAATGATAATAAATTCTTTTGAAAAAATGATTTTGAACTCTGTTTGATATAAATAACTGTGGTCATGAACTTTTTGAATGCTTTTTTTTAGTTCGCTTGTTGTTAGATATAGATTTCTTACTACAAAATAAATAATCAATGTATTTCTTCTAGAATTTTTTTCTTTTCAAGGTTTATAATTGCAAAAATAATTTTGAAAGTTATCTAAAAGTACCAACCTGATGAAATCCTATAATGAAAAACGAGTACAAATGTGGATTGATAAAGTATTTTGGTCAAAAAGTTATTTTTAGAAAAATGAAAAAAACATCATTGTAATATTAAAATATCCACCACTCTGCCTAGAACCTAAACTAACATTAGAATAACTACCATGTATACTATAATATTGATATCATAATCATCATGATGTATGCCTTCAACCAACGAATTACAAGAAATTTTGTTGAAAAGGAAATAACAAATCACTTGTTGCTAATAATTTTAAATACCTACCTATTAATAATAATTATAAGAAAAGATAATTTGACAAAATCTAAGTACTATACTTCTAATTTTTTTTTATTAAGTAGGTACATAAAATTCGTGTCATTTTTGTGTATTGGTTCGTGTATACAGTATAGGTATAAAAATTGTATTTAATATTTTTGTGTAATATATATGTAATATTTATTTGTATTATTTTGGACTCCATAATATAAGATACTTATTATAAAAATAATTAATTAATTAATTAAAATAAAAAAATAAATTATAATTACATAGCTTATATTTAATATGACAACATTTTTTACGCGCAATATGAAACATGTTTTAACCATAAGACGATTGAGCATAGAATATTTAGCAACAAGATTTATCATACAATATTTTAAACGACGTTGTTATATTCCATATTTTAACAACCGATTATATATATTTCAAGTATAATTCTTTCGGTCACGCATATAAACCGGACGGATTATTCGTTAACTTCACTCACTCGAATAGTTTGATTCAAAATTCAAAAATACCCCCCATTTTTAATTATTATTTTTTTTTTTTTTTGAAACGTCACATAAATAGAAAAAAAATTTAATAATACGCATCCAGTACTTTTTATGATCATACAAGTTATAAAAATATCGTATTGTACTTAATCATATTTCATCGTATATATATATATTTATTCCTCTAAATATAGGTAGGTATATTCTATAAACCTACCGAAACCCGTGAAATCGAATTATAAAAAGTCAGGGAAGCATTTTGCACATAGAGTAGGATATAGGTAGTAGAAGTTGGTCCATCATCAATTTCGAGTCTCGAACAGGATAGTGTATTATTATTATTATTTTAATTTTTAAATCAAAGATGTATCATACCTTTCTATACAATGATTTTGAGCGAAGCTTCGGCATAATAATTGCAAAAATGAATAAAATAAACGCCTAAAGCTAGTCATTTACATACACATGGTTCCCTTATAGCGCTGAGTGTATGATTATACAACATACCTGTAAGTTATATATTATAGTATATACATATGCGTACGTATAGGTATATGAGTCATACTATATACCTACATGCTGCATAAAAGGTAGTTTTTCTTAATACTTAAGAAATAAATACTAAGAAAATAAAAAAGAGCTGTTTAAATTCAAAATAGAAAAAAATTTCCATCAAAAATTCTCTTCACCTCAAAACTCCTAATTAACTTATTCTGGTCAAAAAGTTACTAACAGAAAAAAATATTCTACATACAGTTCATTTTAAAACCAATAGATTCTTCGCTCCGCTCAAAATCTAAAAAGGTGAAACACGCGCAATCATACTTTACCCCAAAATATCGGGTAAAGGTAAATTTAATTCGTTCAATGTTTGTATAATTGTGTTCATGATTTAGTTTGGTGTACTCAAAAGTCCAGAATATTCATAATTTTTTTGGAATTTTTTTTTAATTTGAGGGGGTAGTTTCCCCTGTATTAAAATTTGTATTTCATAATATACTCTCCCTTCCACCACTGCTAAAAAATAGACTGACACTTGAATTTATATAACTACATTATATTATATCGTAAATAATATATAATTATATTTTACAACATATATGTTATCGAGAGATTGGGGGTAAAATATCAATATAAATATTGCGAGAAAGCAACTTTTGGCTATTTATAATCAATTATGGATATCTATATTTTTGTATGTCCTTAATTTTCAGCAAATAGTTAAGTGTATATTGAATATTATATTTTATATTATTTTCAACCTAATTATTCTAAATACTCCTCAAAATGTCACCTTATATACAAGTTACCATTTGTATTTATATTTATTCCCTAGGGGAAAGGAGAAATCGCGCATATATTTTTCATACATAAAACAATAAATAACAAGATTAATCATATAAAATATCTCCTCGTCTATTATCCTACCCACGATTGTTTTTCTCTCTATATATACGCTTAAAATTATACACTTTAATAACCTAACCATTTTTAACCCTATAAAACACCTAGTATATTATATAAAATAATTTTTAAAAATATTTCGAATGCATATTCCGAATACTTTTAAAAAATATATTCAGAATATGTATTCAAATACTTCATGATAATAGTATTTCCTAAGTAGATGAAATACTTCACAAAATGTTTTCCAGATACTTTTAGAATACATTTTTTCTGATGTATATAAATATAATATTAAAATTTATAACACACACCTACTTATTAGTTATTAATTATATCCAAATTGTAATATCAAATTTTACTAGTGTGTACCTAATTCATTTAAGTAACAAGTGCATAGAAGGTATATTTTTATTTTATTTTATTTTTTGTAAAACTTAATAAAAAAAAACATTATACTCTCAATGACTTCCTATTAATATAATCTTCTTCTTTATATTAATTAGTATTATATACCTATATAAGATCCTATATCACTGACTACTGTAATTACTAAATTTATTATAATAAAATAATATCAATAAATATAATATATTAATATAACTATTTATTTCATCAAAAAAATTATTATTATTTAAATCAACATACTTAAAATTAGAAAATAATATTACTGTCTCAATAAATATAGTTAGAAACAAAATAAGATAATATACTATTGAATATTATGTACTTCTACATAAATACAATTTACATTAATGAAAAATATGTATTATTAAAATATATAAAATATGTATATATTGTAAATAATATAAATATATATATATTTTTTTTTATGTAATTTGGCCTTAAAAAAGTATTCGGAATTTGTGGTTATAGTCATTAGATATACATTTTAAAACAAGAGTGTGAAATATGTAAACACAAATTTAAATTGATTTATTATAATAAATTCGTAATATTAAGAAGTTGTTAAAAAAATACAATTAAGAACTTCACTCGTTTGGTGTCTATAGATGTGGAAACGCTTCACTTATTAGATACCTACTCTTAGTATATATATATTGTAATTGAAACCAATGATCATAATTAATTACATTAAAAAAAAAAAGAAATTATATGTAATTTCAGTGTAAGTATATAATTTATTATTCAGTAGGTATGATTATGAATGAACCATTACAACAAACCTAGCAATAAATGTGATTAAGTGTGAGCTTACTAATTACAATATAAAATATAGTATATCTTTACAATAGCTAGACCCTAGGCATAATATATATAACTTCTATAACTGAATTTAAAATTAATTAATGAAAAAAATTCAATATATATATAATAATAATATATAAGTAAAATTAATTAATTAAATCGCAATAAAAAAATTGTGACTACCTACCGAGTTTTGAGATTTTTTTTATACCTAGTTAAAGCAACATATGGTTTAACCTTGAACCTATTATAATTTCAGGCCTTAACACCCAAAATTACCTCTTCTAGAACTTATAAACTTTGTTATACAAACCTCTAAATTTAAAATTACTATGTATAAATAGCCCAAAAATACAAAAAAAATTTTATAATATTTTAACATTTTATCACCGTCAATATAGTACTTACTAAATCACTTATTATTTTTGACATTACGAAAAAATAACAAAACTCGAATTTAACAAAATCGTGTTTTTACCGTTTTAAGACATTTTTTAGTAGTTTTTTCTTAAAAAGTAAAAAAAATATCCTATTCAAAGTACTATCTTGATTCAATTTGCTACCTCAAAATATATACACTTGTAATGGTTGGATATGTATTTTGGTTAAAAAGTTGTTTACAGAAAAATTAAAAACAAACATCATTTTAAAACTACTTGCTCCATTGCTCCGCTCAGTATCTCAAATATTAAAAAATGAGTTCTTATCTATAATAATTAATAATTACGATTATAAGTATGGAAATATAAAATGTAATTATTTATTCTATGGTGAATCTGGGTTGTCAGATGGTATAGGTTCCTAAGACCAGTTTTGAATCCAGGTATACCTGAGGGGGTTTAAATCCCCCTGGGATCTCAATCACCCCTCCCTCTGAAAATATAACTATTACAAGGTCAGAATATTAGCTTTTAATACTCTAAACTAAACGAGAAATGTATTGATTATATTATAATCATATGTTTTATTTTAATTTCATTTTTTCATGTCTGTACCTACTATAATGTATAGTAGAAGAAGTGCTCTAAATGTTTCATGTATATCTATCCGATTTAAGATATTATTTTAGTGAATAGGTTCTACATGGTAGTTTAAAGAGATTATTTTTCGATTTGCACAATAGCTTTTTTAAATCTAAGAAAAAATGACGTGACTTTAGAAATTTATGTTTTTTTTGTTTAATAATATGTATTATGGTTATTTTTTGTAATTTATAGTTTATACAACACATTAAGTATTTTAGTATTTTATTAATATGATAACATTTTTATAGTTGTTTTACCAATTTTAGTTTATTGTATAGGTACATATTTATTATAATTATAGATTTTGAGATTTAAATAGATTCTTTAGTAGATTATTATTATTGTTATTATTGGTACAGATTTTGTCATAAAGTGATAATTTTAGTATTAACAACCTGAAAATTTAATAGAAAGTTTGTGTAACTTCTATGTTATATAATAATTTACAAAAAATAAATTACTGTTTCTATAAAATTATATTTCCTTTTTGTAAAATAATATTTAACACAGAAAATATTTACCTTTTAAAAATTGGTAATAGGTGTTTTGATTCTAATTTTATACTTAGAGTATTTCTAGTTTTTCGTAGTATAATTTTGCCCGATTGTTGCTATATTTCTTATTAGATAGATGGAAACAGAAGTATAGGATGTCATGATGTCCTAAAATTTTTTAAATAATAATTAAATTATCAAGCGTAATAAAATTTTGGTTTTAAGATATTGTACTTAATTTCTTTAGGAAATAATAATTTTTATAGTAGCGTTTTTAAAAACAAGGTTTTTTAGTTAAAAAATTTTTTTAGGTTTTTTATTCATTTAAAAATGTCATGATTTTAATCATAGATTTTAGGCTTTCAAAAAACATATTGAAAAAAAATGACACGCTACGGTATAGTAAATATTCTCATCTTTTATATTTTATATAAATTTGGCTCTGCGTTTATACAGAGAAAAGTTGTAGTTACCTATAGAGCGTGAAAGTGATTTTTAACAAATATCATGATAATACAATAAAAAAATGGTACCGACACGTGACTATTTTTAAAATACAATTACATTTTTTTAATTTATTGTATTTTCAATTTTCTTAAAATTAAAAAAAATAGCCTATACAAAACCCCTTAAAAATCGGGTGTATAACGTCCCCTTGAAGACCTGTGTACTTCAGCATACCCATTTCTCATAGATAATGATGAAATTCCGTCAATAAATGTATATTTATACAATGTTTACCATAAATACATCATAACAATAAATTTACCTAATTAAATCGCATTGTACTATTGTATTATAAATTGTTATGTGTATTATCATTCAAAATTATTATATTATTAATTACAGTTTACACACAAATACTCGTACGAATTTGATTTTATAGATGTTTTAGCCCAAAATATATTCATTTGTATTTTATAGCTTTAAGTAGGTACAACATATACCTATATTTAAATTGTATATTAAATATTTTTTCCATATATTTAACATGTATAACGTTTTATAATAACTACAATATAGAATTACCTTTTAGTCTTTTAGTACGGGAATAACATACCATTAATTATTTATGTGCAGTATTTCCATGAAAATAAGGAAGGCTGGATTGGCTATTTTCCCTCCCCAGAATAAGCTATAAGTTTCTTTTCAAAAATATATAACTCTAATAATTTATAAATGTTTATTTAAATGGGTGAAATAATGCATAATATAAATTCTATTTTTTAACAGTTACCTAAAAGTCCAATGCCATTATAGTTGACCCATAAAATAGAACATAATATAGATATAGATATTGTGTGATGAACTTCATCAAACATTTATAAAGAATATAATATTATAGATATCATGCGAACCGAGTATACTCAAATTATACGAACTTACATGAAAATTCGATTTAGGACTTTTAGACTAGACTTTTGGATTTTCTTTATTTATATATTAAATATTTTAATTCTATTATATATTTATGTATAAAAAAAACAAAGGATAATAATTATTATTGTTAATAATAATAGCTTTTAGTGATGAAAAGGGGAATTTTTTGTTAAGATTATAGTCCGGCATGTGATTTAATCACGCATAAGTATATTTTATTTTGTTGAAAAAATGAAATTTCTCAGACATTGACTTATTATTGTTTACCAATATTATTATTATCTGTATAATAAAAAAATAAATATTGACATATCATCTCCATAACTGCATCAACCCTTCCTACTGGTTATAATATATGCAATGAAAGTAAAAATTGTTATCGAGTTTTCCCAATAATATAAAATACATTACGATACTAATGGCTGTATATTTGCTGATGTACAAAATATAAATATACATTTTTTTATAAATATATACAAACAGTTAACAGACGTGACAGTTTGACGACAGAAAAAAAAACGAGAAAATGCCAATGTCGGTGGTATTAAACGTACTTTTATTAAAATACGTCATTTTCGCGTCACTTTTGGTAAAATAAAAATAAAATACCACTGATAATTAATTTACAACTGTTCAAAATATAATTACGTATATTTGGATTTTCACACAAATTTGATCGGTCGAATAAAATCGAAAACAGTAATTAAAAATGATTGTTTTGGAATGTGTAAATTGTATTCGAAAATTCTCCCTTGCCCCCTCTCAACACTCAACCACTCCTGAAATTTCTTTAAATTATATCAAACAATTTGTTAAATTATTAAATTATATCTAAACAAATTGTATTAATATAATGATCTAAATAGGTAAACTATATTTAAAATTTTCAAATGTCCTAAAATTGGTTCAGCTACAGCCTTGTTAATTGTTAAGAGAATTTTGTATGTACACATTTTTAGTTAAAAATTTATAATTTTTTTTTTATTAGCATTTTTCATTTTTATTTACTTCCAAACATGTTAGAAACATGAAACAAAAAACCAATTATAGCTTATAATATTATCTAGCGACCTATTTAGCTTTTTATTGATATATTCATTTTTATAAGATTTATAGTTATTGAAAAAATCAAAAGAATTGATTTTTAACAACTCATAAAACGTGTAAAAATGCATATATCAAAAATCGACTACTTAAGTCGCTAGATAATTTTGTTTTTTATGGTTTATTTTTCATTTCCTCTTTTTACAATATTTTCAAGTTGTTAAAAATAAAAAAATGCGTAAACATGTTTTTTCCGGTAATTATGATACTTACACAATGATAAAAAAATGTATAATTTTTTTTTAAATATATTCAAATTGTTGAATTTCCATTTTTTTTTTTTTTTGTAATTTCATGAAAATTGTCTATACAAAATCTTTTAAAAATAGATGTACAACGTCCTCTTTATAAAAAATTATTGTTTTTATACTTCATCAATGTTCACTATGCCAACAGTTATTATTGAAAGGTTTGTTACTAAAAGTCAAGATATAAATCCGCTTTTTCGAAAATAATAGTATAGGAGTTATATATTTCATTTCGGTAGTTTTATAAAATAATATATTAGAACACACAATAATTATAATATGTACCTGTATACAATTCAAAACTTCGATAATATAATAATTGATGATAAAGTGTTGTTTACATTTTCGCGGGACATTTCATCACATCGAGAATACATTTGGAATGTGGAGTATCTTTTTTCTGTCATTTTTTTAAAAATATTTAATCCTATAACCTGCAGTATATTTCTCGAACTTTATAGATATAATTGTACCCACATTAATATACTGCCCTCCTAGTGGCTATATATTAACAACAAAAAGGCAATATGTATTATTAATTAATGAAAAAACATTTTCTCTTTCGGTACATTTTAAAAATCAAATTTTGAAGTAATAAAATACAAAATTACTGTATGAAATTGATAAAAATGGACTCAGAATGATTAAATTTATAACCAAGAGCGTGCTTAGTGGGGAGGGAGTAGTGGAGTTTAAAACCCTCTCATTGATCTATAAAAAAAAGTTATAGGTACGTATAATTTTCAGTAATGGAAAGGAGAGGAGACGATTTTATTTTTAATTCTTGATATAACTTTTATTATCACATAATTATAATATTATATAAAGTTTCTATCCCATATGAATTTAATTATGATTACTTATAACATTTTTATAATACACATAATATGTTAAATTATTATTTAATTTTATTAGTTTATTAATGGAACTTTTCTGAAAATTCTATATTATTGATTTTTTTATTTTTCAAATCCTTAGGTTATTATTTTACATTATTTAATTATTTTCAAGATATTATTGAAAAATTTTAGACTATATTTGCAATTTTTTCTAAAATTGTTAACAAAAATAAATCGACTGAAAAAATCAAAAACAAAAAAATCAATTTCTAAGCCCTAATAATATAATAACCTAAATTATATTTTTAAAAAAAATATTTTAATAGCTATTATAATTATAGTCATATTTATATTTATGGTATTTTCTAAATATATTTTTGTATCCTATAGAAAACTACAATAATATATAGATTCCAAGCTATAAATAAAATGTAATATCTTGAGGTTCGAGGGACATTTCTCCCTATCTCCTTTAATTCAGGTCTAGAAAAAATGTTTAATTACTTTAATTTTCGTTATAAATCTTATATTAAAAATTATGTTGTTTTTACTTTTTTTTGGATATTGTCCAGAGCGCACCAAGTCCGTACCCTTCTTCCCCCCAATGGGAATCTATGGATAGGGGTTTTAAGCAAAATACTAAGTAGCCAAAACTGGGAAGCACTTGGTCCACTTCCCCTTAAGTTATGAGCAATCCAAAATTCGTTTTTGGACTACCTACAAAAAGTGACTTTTAGTATTTAGTATACCTTAGTATACAACATATTGTGCCACCTGTCTGATTCCATTCTGGCTGTTATTAACTATTGGCAATTCAAAAAATGTCTCCTCTTTTGAATCTTATTTAAAAATGACCAAACCCTCCATTTTGGAACCATGTCAACCCCCCTCAACTCACCATTGTACAAAATTACAGATCACGCCATAAGGAGGACAGTACACCTATTCGTGTATTATAATATATATTGAATTTTGGATATATCTTACGATTTACGGAATAAAACGTAGTTTTAAGTTGATTGTATATACAACAGTTATACCTATTATGTTTTGCATGTGTTTTTTTTAAAATTTATTCATTCGACACAATATCATAACAATAATAATAATAATAAAATCGCGCGTGTCTCGTCGTCATTGCCGTCGTGCCGTCAAACACGATAATACTGCAAGCATCACACGTTGTAAATCATATCTTATTATACCGTCGTCAACGGCGGCGGCTAGTCGACAAAATATGTTGATAACAAATATTGGAAAAAAATGAAATAAAATTTTATACAATATTATGTTTTGACGTGTATAACATAATATTATGGCAGTACGCGTAAATATTTAGGTAATATATAGGTATGTACTTATGGAAAAAATTTAAAATGTTCGTGAAAATAGTCACGTTACAGTCGGCAAGCAAAATGGTCGTGCTATTTATAATTATTTGAGTATAAATCATATTTTTTTGACCATATCTCTTTATAGCTGATAATATTGGCTAAAAAGAACGACAGTATTGATGAAGGATTTTTAAAATGTTATAGGAAGGGATACTTAACAAAGTAAATTGTCAGTATACCTATATGTTATATACATATGGGTATTTTTTTAAATTTTTATATTAATATGCTTGAATTAATTTACTTTATTTGGAAATTGTGTTAGTTATATCATGTACTATTGTATTCATATGTGTAGGTATGCAATCCACATATGAAATTAATACATTTTTTGATTTTAGTTTATATACGTTATTTTATGATAAAGAATTAATATTTTATAAATAGTTTATGATAACTGAAGCTTTGTTTTTTTTTGCTTTATTAAATTACGTTACTAAGGTTTATTTTTTTTTATTAAATATATTACAATATTTTTGTATTTACCCCTTTTTCATTTTTTCATAATCGAGTATTGCGCGTTTTTTATTTATAAATAATATAAAATTATTTATTTATTTACCACTGTATGTAGTTTATAATTATATTTCAAATAATTTTAGTATAATTTAAATTTAAATTGGCATATCGTGGATTAAAAGTTCATATGATTTGATTCTTGTCAGTAATATAATCCAGAGTCTAGTTGATTCATTGAAAGTTTTTAAATTTTAAAGAAAAATTATTTAGAATTATCGTAAGCCAGGAGTTCAAATGGTTTGATTATCAGTAGTATAATCCAGAGCCTATTTGACTGGTCAAGAATCGGAGAATTCTAATAACAATTATTTTAAATAACTTTGAACTATTTAAATTGATAAATGGTTAAAAAAAAAATTATTTCATATGATACAACTGTCAGGATTCAATATGTTTTTATCTTATATAGTACGATTATAGAGTTCGATATGTTTTATATTTTACATTTAATTTTTAAATTTATAATTTTATTAAGAGAATAATATTATATCAATATACCATAATTTTTATTAGAAGAAGATAAGGAATTCGATAATATTATATTATATGATGGTAAATAAAAAATGTCATTTCATCTTTCAAACCTTTCAAACTCAAATTAAAATTAAGTTATATGTATTTATGTATTATTTTTTTATTAATGAGAATAAAGAATTTACTTATACTATGAAATAATCATGCGATATTATATGTAGGTAACATATGAATAAATTGTTATATTGTTACAACATAATTTTCTTTCGGTTTTAATTTTTAATTTATTAGAAAAAATATTTTTGTACTTTGTTATATTTAATAATTACTTAAACAAGTTTTTCTGTAGTGTGTATTATTCCTTAAGTGAGAACTATATGAAATTTATATTGAAAATAAAAAAAAATTTTGTTTTAATATTGAGTTACCAGCGAATAATTTAACCATTTTTCTCTTTGACTAATGATCTGGTTCTTTAAAGTTTAGTATAGTAATATCTATCAGCGACCATTCAAAGCTATTGTATGAGTTTAATTAGCCATCAGACCTCAGGCATTCAGTAAAAAATTTGTGTATAAATATTCGTGAGAGATTAAAAAGTGTATTCGTTTATATGTTTATTATTTTTTATATTAAAAGAAATTATTTTGATTCTTGTTCGATTCTCAGTTATGCAAATGAAAAAAATTTTATAACTTCTTTGTAATTGGGCAACGCTTTGTCATAGGTAATTTAAAAATACACTTGTTGAGAGCATGACTTGTAGATATGTAGATAGGTACAAGTACTCGTTACGTATTAAATATTTTGTTTAATTAATGTAATTATGTTATAATTTTACACTCTTTACCCCTATTAATGAATTATCACCTTCTTTCTGATGTTGTAAAGTATTTCGGGGTTTATTAAGTTCGAAAAAATCGATAAGAATATAAAGAATAATTAAATCACGCACTGCCGTCCAGTGGGCGGTAAAAACTAACAATTATAATTTTTGTGTATATATTGACTAATAATGTATTTTATAACCTGTGAAGATAAATCTAGGAAGCTAGAATTGGTAAGGCAATATACACAAACCTTTATGAGGTAGTTTTTGACTCCTCAGCACAAATTTACGTGGTTGAATATTTAAGGAAAAAGAAGGATATTACAATATTATTCAGAAAGATATTTCAAAATAATATTATAGTGATGTTAATTTGAACACTATGAAGTTTAAACTTGTATTTATGCTGGGTATGGACATAAATTAAATATCCAAAAAAGTCATGCGAAAATTGTGTAGAAATAATTTTAAGTCGAGCAATATAGGCCACCAAAAACTCTACTCACGAGAGAAAAATCTTCTAGCAACTAGTATGAGTCAATATTTATCTAAATTGAATGTCCTACCTTAAAAGCGTAAATTGATAATTGAGGTATCTATATATTTATCACATGTATCAATTTTACACCATACGCGTCGTATCCGTTCGAGACGATATAATGAGCAAGTCATATTTTGACTACTTACTCTGTGCAGTGGTATATTTAGAAATTGTTTAAGGGGGAGGATAAAATAATTAATTGTAAGGTGACTCGTGGGGGAATCTCCTACACTCCTATTAAACTTTAACTCGAGTATATAATCAGTTTTTTTAACATTTTTTTTTATATATATTTATTTCTATAAGATGACATTTCATAAAAAGCTAAAAGCCATTTATTATTTAAAATAAACATTGAGTACCGACTAGTCATTATTTTTATGCCTTATATATTGACTTTTTTTTATTGGAGAGTAAAACACATTTAGTATATAGTATATTGTATATAGAATATAATATACAAGGTACCTATATACTTATAGGTATATTATATTTTTCCATTTTACTATATATATCCATAAAAATAATAAAAAGCCTAAGCCCAAGAGGGGGATCTACCACCCAAATCCCCTTTCCTCCCTCCGCATAAATATGCCTTTGAATTTGTGTAAGACTATATATTAAGTGTGTTGCCAAAAGGTCGCATTTTTCGTCTTGCGACGTATTTAAGTTATTTTATATTTATTTACATTAATCGCTTAATCTACTGAATAATGATAATGCGTCATCGTTTATTAAACATAGAAACATATAGATATTGAAAATGATTATAAGTTTTAACATATGTATTTGATTTTTGTAAAATATTATGGGACGAAAATTGATTTAATGTGCGAATGAATATTTATATTTTGGACGTAGCGCTTATCATAATATGTATACGCAGTAGCATAACCAGGAATTTCGAATATGGGAGGCTAAGATCACTACGTAAACCAAGACCTACGTAGATAATAAAAAATGTACTTAAAACTTTAAAAGTGTCAAAAAGTATATTGGTTTAATGTTAGATATTATACAATACAAAATATATATATACAAGTAAGTATATTATATAATATACACATACCTATATTATAAAAATAACAATATTTTATATATTATATAATACAAAATCAATATATATATTATAAAAAATATGTCTAGAGTATTAGTAAAATATTTATAAAGGTAACAACTAGTTTTGACTATAAGCTATCATTATATTTTTTTCCTTAATTTAAAGTTTCTAAAACATAAATGTATTTTTATTTTAATATAGCATCTAATATTTGAAAATTTTAAATACCTACATATTTTATTTTTAATTTACAAAGTTCTACAAAGACGCATTTTGTTATCAATAATTATCAGTAATAGTCAAAATATATTATGCATTATTAACACTTGTGTCCTTAAAACTCGAAAATCACTATACAGACATTTTAAAATATATAGGTACTTTAAAAACTTTTGGTATTTTGTTAGCGATTTCACGAAATTAATTTAATGCTTACTTAGTAATGAACCTAATGAACGAAAAAATAAAAAAGTAATAAAAACATTCAACAATGCGTCAACATTCGAGTCCTAATAACGACTATTAAAACGTGTGACTCCGACTGAGGCACTTCTCCCACCGTACATCGTGTCACGGGCGTCCGTCATCTGCAGTTCACATAAAATATACTTTATAAAATATATAATGAATCGTAAATTATTATACAAGTATTATTTAAATATACACACACATGATTTTATATTATTATATTATATTATGAGTACGAGCCGTGTTATTATTTTCAAAAGACATTTGTTAACACTCGGAGAACCTAATACCTATATATATTAGGTATAGTATTCTGGACACGTTGATTTCGGTTCTTTTCACGCGCCCAGTTATCAGGATTTTTCACGGTCTCCGTCGACGAGCCTCGTATAGGTATCCTATCTATATTATGGTTATATGCGGTATATAATATATATATACCATATTATATGGTATATGCGGTAACCGACTCGTGTTGAATTGTAGTCATCGGTGTGTAGTCGCCGCCGTCAACGAGTCGTCATAATATTATTGCTACACATTGCCGACACGCCACGACTGTTGAAACGGTCAAAAAAACAAAAATGAGCGTAATACTATAATATATTATATTATATACGAACGCTGCATGCTTATTGGTCACGACGGTTTAAAAACCAATAAATCACAACGAAAACTGTACCGGAGCGAATATCGAGTAGGTATGTATATTACCTATATATTATTATATGCCTTACAGCATACCCCCTCTCCCCGAACCAACGCCACCACAACGATTCTCGTACCCAGTGACATAGTGAAAAATTTCACAGGGGAAGGAGTTGACAACCATCGTGCCCATACAGTAAACCAGTAAAAAAGAGGGGATTTTTATTTCAAAATATCAACAAAAAAAAAATGAACAAGCCAATGAAAAATTCAATGTAGGTAGGTACCTACACAATGTATTATAGTGCTATAAATATTGGGAATACTGTGAAAGTACTAAAGAGGAAGACCCGCGTAAAAAAATAAAAAAATAAATAACCTAGTACTAAGAAGGTATGACCTTATAGGAATGAAAGAAAATTAGCTGTGCTAGAAAAAACATAGAAAAAACCGTTCTCGAAGATAATATAGGTATATGATCCAAAAATGAATAAAATAACACAATAATCTTCAAATCTTCAAAACCAAATGAAATAAAGATATACAAAATACTTTAATTTGTGAATCTAAACATAACTACAATAATCTGCTCCAAGATTCTTATATATAGCTGGGTAAGGAATGTGTTAAAATTAAGCTCAATAGCAAAAGAAACCTTTGATTACAATATGTCCGTGAAGTTGGCTCACCCAAATATACGATATCATTACCAAACATTCACCAATATTTTGCAAGTTATTCGCAAGAATTCGCAAGTCTATTTTTGGAATTTTCAAGTACACCGGTTTCCCAAAATACTTAAAAATATGTAGGGGTGGGCCAACTTCACGTAGCCCACTCATATTGCCCTAGAATTTCAAAATTGTTACCAAATGATAGCTTACGATTTGCAAGAATTTGAAATTGTTTTTTTGGAATTTTCAACTTTCCCTGGATTTCATTACGAATTTTTAAGTTGTGAAGTTGATTTCCCCATATACAATCAAACTACATTGGTGATAATACAAAAACAATAATTTTATTTGCATTGAATAGATATTATTTTTTTACCGTTAAATTTGTATGGATTTATTTTCATTCTACATCTTCAATAATTGCTTCCGTCTGTCTAAAGAGCAATATAACGTGATCACACTACAAATAATTTTAAATGTAGTGACATCAGGTTAAATTTAGGTACTCAGTCTCCTTACCTCCAGCGGTGGTTACAAAGCGTCTTCTTTAACAATTTAATATAATTCAGAATTCCTTTGAAATTGTATCTTATAGTTGTTTAATATAAGTAATTAAAAATACATAATAAAAATTACGGACTAAGATAGAATCTTAAGCCGGTCTCAAATGACTGGTGTATTTGGCCTATTTTCACTAATCGTGTTACTTTAAACTTACTTATTTTACTTTAAAATATATATCTTTATACTAAGATAATAATAATATTATATATTATAATATACATATGTATAATATATATTTTTTATATATATTACATTTTAACGAGTTTCTGTTATTTAATGTTAAAAAAACATATACCTACTAAAGAAAATATAATTTATGTTCCTATTTAAGTACTGTATAATTGTTTTTTTTTTTTTTTTTAAATAGCTCTTTATTAAATAATGTAAAATTGGTCTTCATATATATATATATATATATATATATATTAGCGTACACAGCCCGATTTTTTAAGCAAGCTCACTCCCACTTTTAACCATGTGTAATGCTCAAATTTTTCAAAAAAAAAAGAAAACTTTTTCTTGTTCAATTTATCGCCACTGCGAATTCAATGCCTAACAGTCACAGATTGTACCTACCTACCTACACGAACTTATGTTAAAGTGTGTTATACACTGCGGCATATAACACACTAAAAGTATTTATTTATTTTTTTGGATATTTTCCAGAGAAGACCATGTCCGTCCCTTGACCCCCCCCCTCAATGACCACCTATGGATAGAGGTTTTAAGTAAAATAGGAGGTTAATATGAATTTTAGTATTTAGTATACCTTAGTGTACAACACATTTTTCCCCCGGTCCGAATCCGTTCTGGCTGTTATTGACTGAGTGTGTGTCAATTCAAAAAATGTCTCATCCTTTGACGTACCTGTAATCGTATACCATTACTCGGGAATTTATGTACCAACTCACAATTCCAACTACGTTTGTGTCACTGGAAAGTAGTTCAGTCGGTAAAGCGTGAATACAAAAATATTTTTTAAAAATAATTATTGTCAAATAATCAATAGTTGGTGGTTCGAACCCAGTCGCCGGAATTAATATGTGTTGAAAAATTTACAGCAAAAAAAAAACAATCGGGGAAGATGGTAACAATACTAATAATAACAGAGAATCAAAACTATTTCGATTTTTTCCATTAAAAATGGTTTTGATTTTTCTGGGTTTGCGGTTTGGACTTTTTTCTATATTTAAAAGGTTGGTTTTCTTTACGCTTAAGAAAACTACTGGGAGAATATAAACCATTATAAAGTAATAACAACTGGAACGATTTTATATCAGTAACCTCTATATTCGGGAGGATGAAAAATGGACGCTGATGCGAACGCCCCTGGCGATTTATTTTCATCAGGCTAACGTAAAAATAGTTTTAGTGATATACGCCAAAATTTTGATAACATTCCATAACCCCCCCCTAAAATAAAATTACAATAGCCTAAAGGTTCTGTACCCAGAATGAATCTAAAATGGAAATAATAAAGACGTAGGTACATAAAAGCGTAGTCAGCAGAAATTATACACAGACCGCGTGACGCCTCTTATCAGGGAAAAATAGTTGCTAATACATTTACCAGCGGCCACTTTTCATTCTCCCGACTAAAGGTATAGGTACCTAAAAACTCTTACTATATACTCGTGCCCGAAAATGTAAAAAAACATATCATGATAAAACCAATACATTTATATTGCTACGATCAGAATCTAAAATCATTTTTTTTTTAAATCTAAACATTAAATGAGTTGACATATTTTGCGATTTATCAGAACAAGCGTAAACAAAAAAAAAAAAAAAAACGCAGAATTCAAATTAAAGATAGTCATTGTAATCTTTTTTGTGATGGCCGGGCGGTTAGTTAATCGTAAAACCGTAAACCGTTTCTATGATCATGTAATCAGTTTTTCGGACCGTGTCGCTTCTGTATAGTGGTCTGTGACCATACTGACTATCCCCTACTATTATAATATAATTTCTAACTAAACTCATAGTACATCTTACTGAACATGAAATTTTTTAATAATGATTTTCAATAAAATGTCAGTTGGTAACACGGTTGTATTTACGAAGTTTTTGAGGTTATCGTCACTTTTCCCCTTTCACATTTTATGTAAACTACAACCATAGAATAAGGATACAACTCCCCCTGTATACCCACTCATGAACTACCAATACAGTAGTACCAATATAACTGTTAAAATCCGTTAAAATATTTGGGGTTTTACGCATTACTTATTTTTTTTTTTAATTATAACGTGCTATTCGCTATTCGTTTTATCCTCATTCGTCATTTAATTCTTTGACTCAATTTTGTTGACATTATTCTACGCATTGAGCTTTTTAATACTGCCATCTGTTATATCGTCACATAGTTTTTATTATATTTTCTTCGTTATTACGTACTTGAAAACATTTATTATCATTTTTTAGCGATTAATTGCTCATTAATATCTTGTCGTGTCGCAAATAATTTTGATATGCCAATGGATATTATACTCGATATTGAGATACCTTCGCTCTACGACCGCGTGAGTTGGTCATTTAGTTTATCCATATAATATTATACCTATTTTTTCATTTTATTTTTTTGTTGTTTATGCAGATCATGCGGCCTATGGTATACATAGAATCATTGATACATTTCGTTCCATCGTATTTCTATAGACACACTTCTCCCATGTACGTAATTAACCCTGAAGACATGATCGACCCTCCTCAAGTTACTGACCCTCAACAATTATTGATGAACTCTAATTACATGATCAACCTACAATACATGTCACCGAATTACGATCCTGAACATGATCTTCCAGCGATACTACCATTTCAGCCACTGACTCCAATGATTTGCATCATGCGTAAGTATCTGATCTAAATTAACATCAACAAATCTTAATAATTACTAAAAATGGTGAAACAATTTAAAATGTATGTGTACAAAAATATTTCATGTATATAAATAATACATAACATTTAATTGTTAACCATGTATTTATATTTTAATTGGGCATAGTCCTATTGGGCAAATTATAACATTTTGTGTACCTACATTTCATACACATGTATATTATCAACTTATTATTATTACTCACTTAGTGCCTGCCTATTGCATAATATTTTTAATTTTAGGACAATTTAATATAATATAATGTTAAAAATATGCTTGTAAATTTTAATCAATAATTAGGAAAAGTTGAATTAAATACACATGATAGGTATTTTTTTATTGACAAAAAATGTATGTACACCCTTATTAATCGTATGATATGATAGAAAGTTTTTCTACCTATAAATCACTAAAATATTTAATAAATTATAAACTAAAATATTTATTATAAATATATTGCATTAATTCAATGAAATTTGTTTTGACAAGTTTGTTTTGAGGAGGATTGTGCAAGTACCTACTCACTAATCAACTAATCATTATCTTCACATTTAATTGGAAAAGATTTTTTTCACTAGTCAACTTAATTAAAAATAAATAGTCACTAAGTTAAGTTAAACATTTGTTTAAAAATAAATTATTTAAGTTTAGTTATTCGTTAAAAAAATATATTGTTATTTCTCTAGGTATTTTATCAAAAGTTATTTGTAAAATTTCAATATTATTGTTTTTTAGATATTTTATATATATAAATATTATAAATGAATAGTGCATAATATTTAAATCATAATACATTAAAATATATAAATATAATTTACAAATATAAATTTTTTGCTGCAATGTAAAATATTATCATAATCAAACAATTAACAAAATAAAACAATGTTTTAAAAATATCAAAGAATAATTATAATATGGTCGGAGTAGCCCAGTTAAATATAAATTATCCAGGGAAGGTGATCAATCCTATGGATATGTTTGACCGAAACTCAAGAGGTGTACAAATATCTTATATTTTAGTGTATTAGTATTTAATACGCTTAATTCTGTTCAGGTAAGATAATTATAATAAATTACAGTACTTACAATGAATAAGGTATTGGTTACTGTTGAGTTTGGTTGATGGTCATTTACAAACTGCCTACTTATATTATATTACCATGTTTACAATAATAATAAGTGTCAAGTATGCGAAATAATGTAGGTAACTATTGTTACATTATCCCCTTACTATTATTTTTCAAAATATAATAAATATCTCGAAAAATAAAATATTCCTCAAGCACTTTTACATCTTTTACAAATATTAAATGTACAGCCAATATCAAATTATTCCTCAAGATGTAATATCCTTTTGACAAGAATTGATTTTTTGGTTACCATATTGTTGATTTGATTTTGTTTTCTTCTTATTTATAATTAATTTTTTCTTAAATTCTAATACAGTTTTCTTTAATAAAATGATTTATCTTTATCTTGTATGTATTCAAATATTCTTTAAATTTATATGTATTGGTACTGAATATTAGTCTTCAAACATTTATTCACATGTACGTATTATATACATATACCTATATTATAAATATTTTTCTTCATTATATAAATTGTTATTCTTGAATTTTTCCATTTTTTTTTTGTTCCATTTTGCCTAATATCTATAATATCAATCCACCTATTGATTCTCTTGGATCGACTTATGGTATCCGTATAAACTAAAATTTATATTTTAAGTTTTTTTATTTTTAACGTTACATCTTTGAAATTCAATTATTTAATACTAAATATAATATAATATAATAAAATATCATTTTTATTTAATTATTTATTTTAAACATATTAAATACAATATCATTATTTTTTAAATTTCACTACCTACTTAGTTATATAAAATAACTTTTTTGAGTAACTTAACTTAGTTATAATAACTCTTTAAGTTAAAAATTATTTAAAAACATAACTTACCAATCTTGCTCATAATTACAATAAACTCTTTAATCCAATTTATTTTTAATAAATCTATTTTATAATATTATGAAATTAACTTACTTAACTCATTTAAATATTAAATTTAATATTATTCATAATTTTAATACTATTTTCTAGTATTATCCGTTATAAAATATTTGATAATTATATTACATATACAATTTAGATTATTTTATTGCACATATTTTTTTTATAGAAAATAAATACCTATAGGTAATATAATATCAACCAAAAATGTATTTCAATCAAAAAATAAATCTTTATTTACCTACCAATATAAAAACTGACTAATGCTGTACAAATAGGAAAGCTACTTTTTTTATTATTTTCTCAGTTTTAATATTGAGATAATTGACTAGTTTTACGATAGTTAATCATTGACTTATATTACCTATAGTCTATAAACAGTGTTGTGTAGTATTTTAATTGAAGTTACAAGTTACTGTAACGGAATTACTTTTTGAAGTAACACAGTAGTAATTGCATTATTTATTATTTCAAGTAATGCAAATGTAATCCAATTACTATTTAAAAGTAATTTGCATGATAATTTATGCAATATTTTTCAAGATCCAAAATTTTTCATAATATTATTATAAATTATATGTTACCAAAAATATAATTTGTACAAATAAATTGTGAGCGTGGAATGATTACGTACCACTCAGATTCAATGACATCACAGTTATAGTGTGAGCGCTTACATGTACTAATGTGCATTAAAACTTAATAGTTATATTATTCAATGTTAACATATAAACATATTAATATTTCTATAAATATTTGGTTGTTCAATACTTCCATATCATTGTGATTACACAAAATTAAATTAATTACTAAAATTCATCTCTCCCATTATCATAACTATATTTAATATTATAAAATAATCACTGAATTGTGATGTTTATTTTGTTAAATAATATTAAATATATATATACAATAATATCAATCTATAATTTGACAGTGTCCATTAGATCATTTTCGATAAAGATGTAATGTTATTACACTATACCTACTTTTGAAATAAATCAATAGTAACTTTTTCAGAATTTTCAAATATATTCAATTTTTAAATAATGGACATGTATAAATAAGTAGGAATGTGAGCAAAATAGTTTAGTATTACAGTGCACTATTTTTCTATATTAATCATTATATAGATATTTGTTGGCATTATTTATTAGTACCTATTAGCAGACTTGAATAGTATTCAGAATACATTTAAAATACTTTTCTTTGAAAGTATTTACTATTTAATTTTGTGTTAATTTTAATGTGTTTTAAAAGTATTTTATTCCTTGAAATGAAAATGCTTTTAAGAATCCAATCATATTTTTATAAGAATATTTTTTAAGGTATTTTTAATATGATGCTGTTAGACTGCAATGTAAATTGTTCACTCAAAGCCTAAAAATGTTTTAAATATAATTTTTTATTTAACTATACTAATAAAATATATTCATCCAAATTTTACTTTTAAGGCTTGTTTAAATAGTTTTATTACAAACATTTTATGTTTTTTAAACTTAACTTTGGTTGGTTAATTATATTATTAACTTTGCACATTCTTCACCATTTGGCATATCTATTAATATTAAAATATTTATTACCTACAATTTGGTCATTTTTCATAAAATTCAAAGATTAATTAATTATATTAAATTTTACAACACTAAATAGTATAAATACCTATTATTGATTATTTTTACAGAAATACGCGTCAACCGCCAAAGATTAAATTTTGTATTGAGAATGCTTGCCGTTATATTTATAATATATACTTGTATAACTTTTATTATTTTGCTCGTGTAAAATTGTATTTCAATATTATTAAAATACATGTTTAACTAATACCGCTTAGATGTGATTATAGATTAAGTTTAAATGATTATAAAATTCAAGATTGTTAAGCTATACAGTTATGTTAATTAAGTTTATAATATTATTAAGGAACTATTAAAATGTATTCTACATAATTATTATTAATTTTCAACACAAATCACTAATGTATTTTAAGCAATTGGAATTTTTGTTTGTCTTATAAACTAAATAAATAAATATATATTTAGTAATGAAATTTTTTTGTACCTGTAACATTATTTGAAATTTAAATAGACCTAAACCTAATTCAGGACAGAAGTTTGTTTGAGCATGGAGAGGAGGGGCAATGGTATGATTTTTTTTTAAATTAAGTTAATAAGTAGAAAAAAAAAAGAGTATTGATCAAATTTTCCAAAATTTGAGAAATCGCTTTGAAGAACAAATAAATATAAAAAAATGAATCTACATATTCTCCAAAATAAACCTTCAAGAGGGTTGGCGATTTCTACACCTCTTCCCATCCTTCAAAAATCCGACCTTGGCTCTTTGCTAAAATAATAGGTACAATATTAGTAGTAATAATAATTATCATAATACTAAAAATTAAATCCACTAATAATAATAATAATATAATTAAATATTATAAAATAAACATTATAATAATGAAAAAAAAACACAATACTAGATAAGTATATTAAATATATTAAATAAAAACATCAATGATTTTCAATGAATACCCAACTATACCAAAAAACTTGTTTTTATTGATATTATTTTAAATTCAATTCAGTATTTTTAATACCTGGCAGTTAATTTGGAATATTGTACCTAACATTAAGTTTTAACACAACTTTTATCTATTAATATTTGATTTTTATAAAATTGTGGTTTTGACTTAATTTGTTTTTATTAATATAATTTAAAAACAAAATTTCTAGCACTAAACAAAGAGAGACGTAGTATAATTAATACAAATAATATTTTTGTTACTATTACATTTCCTTAGTTTTGTATTAAATGTATTAAAAATGAGCATCAACTAGTCAATTAATTAAAGTCAACAAATTAAGTTATTGATGAATTTTTAACTTAACTAGTTTGTTTGGCATACTATCAGCTTATAAAATTATCCAATTAAACACAGTATTAAGCATTCATGAGTAATAGTTATTAACTGTTTAATGTTTGTAAATTTACAGTTAAGTTAAAAATAATAATTATTATTACTTTTAGGATCAATGTTTTATTAGGAATAATAGGAATCAAAGAAAATTTTTTGTTAAATCATAATACTTTAAGTAGGTAGGTACCTATCTATTTTTATTTACAATTAACTCCCGGGTAGAATTATTAGTGTCGAGCTATTGTTGCCGAGAATTTATTGATTTGATTTGAATTTATTTGATTCAGGACTGGTACCAGACACTAGTGCAACACTGATTTTTTGAATATGAAACATCACCATAAAGACCTTTATTTTAATATCAGTATTTAAATGGTGTCAAATGCTGTATAGGAACCAAACTCCAAATGATAAATGTATATAAAAAAGTACTTGACAATTAAGTTTACTTAAATCAAGTTTAAGCTTTTACTAGTCAAGTCATATTTAATTAATTCACTTTTAAATATTTAAAAAAAGTTTCTTAACATTGATTGTCCATACTCTTGCTTGTATTTTTTATTAATATTTTTTCCTCTAATCCGCTTTTTGTTATAGGATGTTGATTGTTATTTTTAATTTATATCAAAATTGTTTGTTATTTTGTGTTGTATTATATTATATTATAAAAGAATTTTCCCGTTTGTATGAAAAATAATAATAATAATACCAACTATTTATTTATGACAAATTTACAGTTAAGTTGATTTGAAATATTATTGAGATATTTTGTTTATTAACTATACTACCTATGTATTCCAATAATATTATTTTAATCTGTAGAAATTATACTACGAAATTTAGATTTTCACAATTCAATTTCATGATGTTTTATGTTATTTTATATCATTATGTTATATCATAATTTTTTATTAAAAATAGTAATATGTTCATGATTTTAATATAAAAATTAACCAATAAGATTTGAGAGTCACAGTATTTTTTCTCATTTGTCATGATGTTAAATAAGTATTATTATACAAGTATTTATAGTAATCTAAAACTAAAAAAGTGGACATTAGGAAGATAAACCATCTTTTTAGGTAGGTACTGGTGGTGGATATACCTATTATATTTAAAGCAATGATCAAGTAATGCTTAAGATAATTACTGAGAAAATCTAAAAGTGATGTTCAATTAGTACCATATAGAACAAATTTGGTATGGAAAAATTGTTCTTTACTTTAAAATTCCTACTCAACAATTACTCAAAAATTTAAATAAACATCATAGTAAAGTCAATAAATTAAATGCTTCCCTCAATTTTCAAAATCTAAAATTACCAGATTGCAGTTTTTATTAATTAAACTCTTAAAAACCATTAAAAAAATAATTCATAATTACTGTATTTATACTGAAATATTTTCAAATAATATGTTTACTCAATTCACAATATGAATTACATTTCCTATAGACATTAATTCATTATATGGTTGTAATGATAACAAAATTATATTAGAGATAGGTATTAACTAACTTGAGTATAGCACTTTTTAAATGCAATTTTTATTTTGAATAGGTAGATTACCTATTAAGTGCAATTTATATACCTTCAATTAGTAGGTACTCTGGTTTCATAATACTTAGTTGGTAACCAATGTTTTTGAGAGATATTGTTAATAAATTCAAATTAATGGTAGGTTTGTACCCCAAGTGTTTTAGACGAATAGATGATCTAAAAATTGATTGCACTCACTATTATAAAGACATTTTTGAATTTTCTACTAGACTAAAAATATTTATGTTACCTATCTTGTTAATTAAATTTTTTTAAATTTTTTGACAAATTATTAAGACTCAAAAGACTAATATAGGTTAATTGTTAATCTTAGTAATATTATTTTTTTTAAATTTATAGACGTTTGAGAAATATGACTTATGAAGTCACCAAGATATTCTAAAATTTTCTGTGTTTTTAATAACTTGAATTGAAAAACATATTTTAAATATTTCTATATAAATCTTTATTTTTATTTTTACTGAATAAGGGTTTTTTTTCTTCTACTCGTATATATTTTCTTAATTTTCTAATATGGCATGTAAATTTGTATCATAATAATATTTTGATATAACTGTAGGTTTGTAGAAATGTTTTGTTGTTTAAATAGATTGCCTTTGATTTAAATATATTTTTTTCTGGTTCTTTTTTTTATACTTGCATGCACTATAAATTATTCAATAATTATATATTAGTATAAAAAATAAAATAAAATTAGATAATCTAGATACATTCTATATCAGTGATTGGATAGAAAAATATTTATGAAGAAAATTCATAATTTTAACGAATTTGAACATTATTTAAACTATTCCAATTAAATTTAAATATTTTTATATTAATAACATAGATGCTTACCTTGCAGTGCCGCAACTACCGAATTGGTTATAATTTTATTTTTAAAAATAATGGATAAACATTTTTTTTTTTTTTTTTTTGCTTAATTAATAAACATGTTAACACAAAATACTCTTTTAAAAACGGTAAATAATAAAAAAAAAAAAAAAAGAGATCATCAACTTTTTTCTATGGGCTCACTTCTAATATTGGCTTGCACACACACCAACATAAATTAAGTTGAGGAAATGCTTACTTACTTACTTCACTATAATTTCTAATAATTTTTACTCAATTATAATTTTAAAAAAAACATAAAATGTGTAAGTCCATTTTTTTTCACTCAGATTTTTATGAATTAAGAATATATTAATAAATATAAAAAATGCATATTCATCTAATTTTTGATTAGTAAAAATGAACAACCAAATACATTAAAATTTTTAAAATACATGTATTTCATTATTTAGAACAAATATAAATTAGATTATTTTTATTCATTGAACATGAATGTCAAATTTATATTTTAATTAAATTTATAAATGATACATGTAAAGTTAATTATTTTCTATATATATATAACAATATACTATTTGGCAAAAATTGCATTTTATAGATTTTAGTAGTATTTTTTAATATTTTAGTATTACCCACAAAATATGGTTCTACTATATTAATACCAGTAAATTATATATATATTATTTTTTTTTTGGATCAATAACTCATTTTAATTTAATTTTTCATGATCATACATAAACCGAATAATTTTTCTAAATGTAGGTATTCAATTAAAAAGTGTAAAATATATTAGGAGTATTTTTTAATGGTAATTTAAAATCATTAATTATATTCATGTATTATAAATTAAATAAATTTAGTAGGTACTTAAAATAAAATTTTTTAAAAAACCAATAAAATATTCTGTTTCATCATGGGTATATGTATTTATCCAACATATTTAAATTACATTAAAATATTTTATTTATACTTATTTTGATAGAATAAGTGTATGAAAATATTCAGTTTTTTTTTTTTTTTTTACTGTGCATTAAGAGTAGGTAACTAACTGTTTTAAAATGTTTTTCTTAAATTCTATTGACTGAAATTTGTTTCTTAAATTCCATTAACTGAAATTAAAAAAAATATATATTTAAAATAAAGAAATTATTTATAAATTATGTGACAATATCATAAACATATTTAATATGATAATTTTTTCATGAGTTATATAATATTTACCTGGATTTAAAGTAATATTATATACAATACTGTTCTATAGACTAAAAATATCTGTACAGTGTTCTAAATTCAAAAATACTTGGTTTTACACATTTTCATAAAATATGAAAATAATGCAAAAATGTATAAATTTACCTAAAGGCCAAAAAAATGCAAACTATTATAATATTGTATAACCATTTGCTTCAAAATTTTATAGAGTATATAATACAAAATTATGATCCTGTTTTGTAAATATGTTTTATTGTTTTACTTATAAAAAGACCAATAATATTACAAATAGGTACAAGTTACTGTTTTTAACTGTAGCAACTACCAAGTACCAACATTATATTTTTTATCATTAATATTTTTTTTATTATTATGAGCTATGATATTATTTGTTGCCAAATATTGTTGAGTATTCTTTTCAATTGATCGAATTAACTTTTACCTAGAATTAAAATACTCGTAGTCTCTTATTATAACATGACTAGATATAATAATTAATTGCAATTTTAGGCATATATTAGCTTAACTAGTTAAGTACAAATCATTACCTACATCAATCATTGATATAATTATATCAGATATATTTAAAATTAAAAATTAATTAATTTAAAAAAAGTAACAGGTACTCTTTATAATAAATAAATAATTTTTGGTAGATAATTACATAGTTTTAAATATCAAATATAACCTATATAATCGGCAATTATGGGTATATTATTTATTATTTTAGTAATTTATAACAACTTTTCGCATCATTTCCCTCATAAAATGTAGTTTTTTGTTACGCTTTTGAAAAATACTTAGAAAATCAAAAAATTATCTTTACATAGTAAAATAGATTCAATTTCTTACCAGAAACAGGGTAAGCTTGTAAAGATTGGAGCACTCAATTTGATTGAAAATTTGTTAACATAGAAAAAAAAAGAAATAAGAGAAACATCATTGTAAAACCATTTTCAAAAATACTTTTTTCCCGACTAGTTTTTTAATTTAGTTAATTAAAATGTATACATAACTAACGTTATATTCAATTTTTTCAGGTCTTAAAATCTTATTTTACTAACTATTTGGACATAAATAGTTAGGTATCCAAAAGTTGATAATTTTGCTGAAAAAATTTTAACAACTATTATAAAAAAATCGCGACTTCAGATTTTCGAGATTTTTAAATTTAATTAGAGTAACGTATACTTAACATTAAATAAAATTTTCAGGTCTTAAAATCCAAAATTACCTCTTTCAAGACTTAGAAACCTGAAAATGTAAAATGCCTATAAATAAACAAAATTGCAAAAATATTTAAAAAAAGTTTAATAAATTAAATTAAATATTCGATGTGAATTTCAAGACTTCAAAGTCATTATTTTCGAAATTACGAAGAAATTAAAAATCTCGGTTTGATGAAATCGAATTTTTGTCGTTTTTCATAATTTTTTTTGTATTTTTTCCTAACGCATTATAAAAAGAAATTTTTATTAAATTTGAGAAAATTGAAAAATGACAATGACAATAAAATATCAATCAACCAAAATAGCAATTTGGGTAAATCAGGGTAAGCTTGTAAAGATAGGAGCACTCCTGGTAGAATATTTGAAAAAGAAAAAAAACGTCATTGTAAAACCAATAGCTACGTTCAGAATCTTAAATAATGGCCAAAAAATAACGGGAATATAAGGTGTCTAAACTTATATTTAGAGACCAATAATTAAGGTGTAGGTACTTATGTATAAAATATAAATGAAAAAACACTTTCTGCCCCCCCCTCCTCAGCGTTTATCAAGAACCGCCACTGGTTTGGTATATTGTATAATATCGTTAGTTGTTACAATAATTGACCAAAATATAACAAAAAAAAACATTTATAATAATATAGGTACCTACAATAGAATATGTTCAATGTTCATTGATTAGTTTTGAGTAATAATATAGCAGTGAATACGATTATTTAACGAAATAAAATGACACACATATTTTTTTTTTTTTGACGTAAATATTATGTTGAATATTCAATATTGCCTACTACCTACGTTATATAACCGTATGAACATAATTTATTATTGTTTTTATTTTATGGTTTAATTTCCACGGCCATTGTTATTATAATTTTCAGTGTAAAAAATAAACAGTAAAAAACAAAGTATGTACAAACGATCGAATAAAAAAATATTCCATAGTGACTCAAAACCAGATGAAATTGTATTGACTGCAGGAATATTATAGTTATTATAAAACCATGTTATATTTTTTGTTGCACGTAGGTATCTATAATGTTATACGATACGCTCTGGGAAAACTATACAGGAAACCGAAATAATTACAAATATCCCAATGGAAACTATTTCAAAATTTTTTAATATCGATATGCCTAGTACCTACCTATTCAGATGTGTATTCATATATATAATGGCCTGTACTTTAATACACAAAAAATAATCAAATATGTATAGAAAATGCATTATAAAATTTATAAAATATGTAATTTTACATATAAAAAGTTCATAATTTGCAATGAAAATTAAAATGTAAATTTCATTTTACGTAAAATAATATAAAATAATAGGTATAATTAGTACCTATATAGGTTTTAATCTGTTTGTAATAATTTATTTAAAAAAACAGTGCCCCCACAATAAGCTATATATAATGATGAAGGCCGTCCCAAAGAAATATTAGTATAGGGGGGAGGTGTTTCCACAGTTTACTTTTTTAGTTATTTACTAAAACAAGCCGACTGAATATTAATTATAATAAAAGTCCAAAAAGGTCTTTACTACTGCAAACTTCCAAAATAAAAAAAAAGTCTTTACTATACAGAATAATTTCCAACTTGTCGTCCCGTGGCCCTGATTGTAACAAATAATATTCTTAAAGTACCCCTTTGATGATTTTGCACTACCTTCCAAAGATCACTTGGGCACGCCTATGGTTTTCGATACATCTTCAAAGGGGAGAGAGCGATTTCTGTGGAAATAGCACAAAAATTGGTAAAAAATTACTTGTATTTATTATGTACCTATATTACTATAGGCATCCGAGTTACCTGTTATTATTAATTAAAATTGAAAACTGTTGGTAAGATCCTTGAAATATTTATAATTTAAATTATCATACATCATTACATTATATATAAAATATAATTTTATACAAGGCCAAGGGGGGGGCAGTCGCTCCCACTGTCTCCCTAAAAACTGCCATTGTTACTAACGTATCTCAAACCACTATGGATCTATACATAGTGATGTGGTAAAGGTTCTTGAAAATTGATCTGAATTAATTGTGAAGTCTACCTACTTTAGACTAATTTTTCGATTTTATCTTTTCTATTTTTCAATGTTTGAGAAATCCCTTGTTTTCTGCAAATACTAACTACTTACCTACCTATTATTATAAACAATAGTTTGTATTTAATCGAGGATAGAATCATGGAAATAATATTCTTTAATAGGTAATAGTTGTTGATATATACGTACAGAGACGCCGTTTAAAGTGTATTATTTTCGTGATTTCGGGTTTATTATAATTTATTATTTATTGTATACCTAACTATCACAAGTGTTCGAATGTTGAATTTCTAACGCTTCTGGAAATCTAAAATTAAACACGATTTTTTGGCCGGCACATGGCAACTAATTGAAAATATAGGGACGGACGGTTAGCAAACATTTGTACAGTGATGGATTGATATTTATACATATGAACATTGAACCGTATACGAAAACAATTAGTCTACATGTTTTCAAAGAAAAACAGAACTAAAATGTTTATTGTTTATATAATTGCCTGTCCTGGTCAATATTTAAAACAGACATATTGTGTTTAAACATGAAGGTTGCTCGAAATTAGAAAAATATTATGAATATTAGGTAAGTACCTTTAATACATATAATGTAAAATAACGTTTGTCATTGTGTCTCTATTCTACTACTTACCTATAATTTATATGAAATTACAAAACCATAATTATTTATTTGTTTACAGTTTGCATGATAATTGTTTAGGAAAACACATGTTTAAATTCATTTCTAAGGGGGGAGACTAATCATGCATTCATACCTCCCCTCAAGAGTACTATTCTGTTTTACGTTCAAACGATGTACGTACAACCTACTTGATTTAATGTAATACACATTGTACATATCTAATTTGAAAATTAAAATGTTAGAGTAAAAATATAGATAGTGGGTTTAACATAACACTTTAATCTGTATTATCTACGCCAAAAAAATAAGAGAGATAGGTAACTATACTACATCACGCAATATTGTACCTCCACCATATAGAAGTACCTACTTATAAAAAAAAAATTTACAAATTTCTTTACCAAATAGGTATCTCACTATTATCATTAAATTATTAATATACAAAAAATATGCTGATAGCTTGGTTAGCAATTGTTTGTAAATTCTAAACATATTTTTTTAACAATTGAATAAACATCTACTTACATAATTAGGTAAATTACTATGTAGCCGGTAGATGATACACTCGGTATGTCCATAAAAACATAGATATTTTTGACAGTATATTTTTTTTTTTTTTTTTTACATAGATACTTATTATTAAAACTATATTGTAATTAAAAAATGTATAATTAATTATTATGCTTACTATCCAAATGTAAAATGTTAATACGTTCTAAAAAAAGAACTATTTTATAACATGATCTTTCAGCTTTTAACTGCTTTTAACATCACACCTTTAGAAGTGTAAAGAATTTATTAAACTATCAGACTTGGTAAAAAGTTTTTAAAATACAGGTGTGACGATTAGAGGGAGATTATATTATGGCCGTGTAGGCGACTTCCCCGAAAGTTTGAACACGTACATTATGCAGTGTTATATTCTGCGAACCGAAAAATCAAATAAAACGAACATTTTGAACGTTAGGACAAGATGGTAATTATTATTAGGATCGGTCATAAAGTGATAATAAAATTGGATGATATTTAATAATTACGCATTGATATATTTTTATGATAAACTATAATATTGTATATTATCAAGACTGGAACATATATGTATATACATCTTTGAACATAGGTACATATTATAATGGTACAATATACCTACTAAATTCAACAACAAAATATATTTGTATTTTGATAGTTCATTTTATAATATTTAAAATAGTATATATGTATTTAAGTTCATTTTTCAGATGTATGTGTCACGTTTTGGTTCTCCGTGGCGCGTCCATAGTATATAAAATATTTACCTAATATAGTGTATTCAATGCGTTTTTTGGAAACTTGGCGCCTATTTATGTAAATAATAATTATTATAATATGTCTACTCGTATAAGTATTTAATTTTTCGGCTGTGGCCCAATATTTGGCATTAGATATACCTACTGTAAATAAATATAATAATATGCTACCTATAGGTAGTCATATAGGTATATAATATTATGGTAGTGCGATTACAGTGTCTATTTTATTAACTACCTATATTTAATAAATTATTATTATTTATTAACATTTTTTTACACATTCAATATTAAATATATTTATATTCGTATATAGTATTGAATATAAGGTAGGTATATAAATTGTATAATAATCTTACAAAGCCGTGGCTTACGGCTTAGGCTCTTTGAGCTCTTTGAAATGTATCTATTCGAGTGTCCGTAGACCGTCTCTCAATGTATACACAGTTCACATGTACCTATTTGTTAATAAGCTATACGAGTGTGTAGACAGGTAGATAAGTGATAATAACTCGTTTAATTTTCATAATTTTCGTTTTTTCTTTCTAAGATCATCAAAATCAAATATTAACCAATTCCAAACAAAACGCAGACACTACATTGATTTATTTAAACAGATAACATAACTACACATTGTTGCTACAGAAAAAGAAAACTTAATAATCATGATAAGTTTAATGAAATGAAACAATATAGGTTATACTATAAACGAATTTTCCGTAGATATAATAATTCTATATAAAATAATACCCAATTGGACCAAGTGCCAATTTTCTTTATAATATAGAGGTAGACTTTTATTTTGTTTAACATCAATATTACTTATAAATACTAAAAATATTGAAACATGTATTTAACGAAAATATTAATATAAAAGTTTATACTTACGTTTTCTTAGAGTACTTTAGGGGTCAACTTTTGAATAACAAATAATTCAAATATATTTTAATATTTAATATATTTTTTAAGTAATTTTAGTGGTAGAAAAATATAACAGTGATTTAAACGATTTAGAAATATTTTATTACCAGTTGGGTTCACAATATTTGTTTACTTCACACCAAAAAAAATCATTATTTTAATGTGAAAACAATGAGTTTTGCCATGAAAAATAAATCCAACCGTCGAATTTGATTAAAAATATCTTTAATGGTCGTAAAAATAGTAGGTAAAGTACCATCTACACATTTTCACAAGATGACCTCCGCAATTCTCCTTAAATAAAAAAACACTCATTAATTTTAGATTCTTCGCTATTTATATTAAAAATACTTTTTATAATAGTCCACAATTTTTATGAACATTTTATTATTTTTGAGAGGGGGTGAGATGTTTTTACCCAAAAATTTCCACTTAAATTTTCTTACCCAAAATGTTTAGATGCTAAATAATGGTAATTAAATTAAAAGTCAATATTGTTGTGTAATTATTCGTATATGAATTTCAAGTCTTTGACTATAACGCTTTTGGTAGTTTTATTAAATATTTATTTCTTTAGGGGAACGTGGGGAGAAATGGGGCAAAATGGAGACTTGGTTAAATATTAATGAAATAATGGAAATATAAATTTAAAAAACAGCTGTTTAGAATTGTTTACCTATCGAGAAAACGTAGTTGAAGTTTAATAATTTAATTTTAATTATTATATGAGTTATTGTTGAAATATGACTCATGTTTTATAGTGATATTGATGAAATAAAATTTTTTTTTTTTTTTTGCAAGATTTGAAAGAATAATTGAAAGAAAATGATTTCAGATTTCTAAAAGATTTTTGTACAAACAAATTCAATAAAAAGTGGTCAAGAGACGATTATCGTGAATTCTTGGAATTGAACTTACTTTTTTTTAGGAGAACCACTTCCAAATTTATATTGCACAATAAAACGACCATCATCATGCTAGGTGGATGGCAAAGGCCATATATTCTGTAAAAAAATATATTTTCCGAAATCAACTCCATTAAAAAAAACAGAAACTAAGATATTACTGGAATTTAATGCTTATATAGTTAAATATTACACAACTTACTATTGTTTACTGTAAACTATCCGGAAAAAGCTCCTTTACCTGATTTAATCTTCTTACGATCATTATACAACTACCCTATAGAACAAATTTTGAAAAAAATCCTAAAAAAATTTTTAAACCATCTATATTATTTTAATGATGAATGCATATTATTTTCCTTATTTAAAGATGATATTACTATAATTTAATAAAATCAGATATCGCTCAAAAACTCTTTGAGTTACGATTATAATCAATTGGAAGAAGACATTAATGAAGATATTGCTAAAAATTTAATATTAAGACAATTGGATTTGCCAACATTTTTAATGAACGAAAATAGTGAACTCTGTGACAGATAAATCATTCAAACTATTTAAACAATTTAATATTACTTTAGATTTCCTTCAAATTCCTCCATGTAAATGGAAAACTAATGATAATTTTTTAAAAGCAAATAAAATAATTAAAAATATTAACGTTATAAATGATGCTGCAGAAACAGGAATAAAACTACTTCAAGATTTTAATGAGAGCATTACGAAAGACGAAATACAAAAGACATATTTATTGCAAGTAAGTTTAATAAAACGTTTTATAATAAAAGATAATTAATTAGTTAAAATTTCAACTAATACCTATTTGTTCTTAATTTTCTGTTAATGTTATTCAAGATTACCCCCATCAATATCTAAATTCGAATTCAGATACTTTAAAAAAAAACTCTACAAGAATAAACCACGGTTAATACGTTAAATTGTAGATTTAGATAAATATATTAATTTAAACATTCTCTATAAGAAATAAAACATTGATAATACACAAATTCTTTATTATTAATTGAATACAACCTCAAAAATAATTTCAAAGAAAGTGTGTACTTTCTCCTAATGTGAGTTTAATACAAAAAGTAAGTAAGATAAATTAAATCTGTCTGTAACAAAGTTTATAAGCATTAAAAAATACATAATACGAAAAATGTTTTCAAATAAATATTTTTTTTTTTTTTAAATTTTGATTAATCAACGATTTTTTAGGTTTTTAGGATATAACATTGTAACTAATACATATAGAGAAAATATGTACAAAAATTTTTATAGACCTAATCATTGAAAATATATTTTATTAAAAAAATGATTGGCCTGAAACTTAACAGGGTTTAGTTTTATTGCAGTGACGTTCTCAGGATTTTTCAATGGAGGGGGATATAAAAAAATTTATTACAAAATGAGCCGTAGGGATTATGCCCCTCATTACAATATAATAAACATTGAATCATCACATGTAATTATATATATGTATATACATATATATTATATAGGTACACATATAATTAATTAATTTTTTAATATCATTAATAAATCTACAAAACTATATCAAGTTTTCATGACTTTTAAGCCAAGACATCAAGATCTCCTTAGGGATCGATATGTATTTCTGTGGATACCCAACAATATTCACGGTTCTTAAAAATTATGTTAAATTAGAAAAAATATTACTTCATTTAGGGCCTTTATTACAATATGCAGCTAATTTGTATTTAATCATTAAAAAATACCTCTTATAACGGAAATATCATAAAAATGTAGAGATAATAACAAAATAACAAATAAAATCGTCATGGTTACAGCTATATATATATATATATACATCAGAAAATCGTTTTTCGAATACAATGATTAATTTTTTCATTCAATATTAAAATAATAATCATACAACAACTGTATCTGGACAACTTATTAGTTAAATTTAATATTTCTAAACATCAACAAATTAAAAAATTATATCGTAACTATATTTATTAATTTTCTGACTACAGATGTAAAACCGAGTGAAAATAAAAAATATTTTTAAAAAATGTCTGAATTAGTATAAATTATTAACATAATATTGGTCATAATAGATATATCTAAATAATATATATCATATTATATTATATTGATTATAAATAAGTAATAACCTATGTTACTTGTATTTACTTACGCAGTTTCTTCGAAAAAGTTTAAAGTTTCACAAAATTATAGTAAAACAATATTATATAAAATTATAGAAATTAACTCCTCTGTCACATAGACAGTGCTCCTTTCGGAATTTATTAAACTATTATTATGTAACTAGTGCAATCGTTATAATCATAATATCTTAGGTGAGCAGGGGAAACTCCTAATCAATCCATATGGTTTTTTATAACAAAAAATAAAAACCCACCAGCTGGAAAATTTTATTATGTAATGACTACGGTTATTGACCATATTTTGATCTTTACTACTCACAGTTTTTAAAATATTAGGTCTTACAAATCATGTCGGATGCATATGCCTGTATTTCTGATGAAAATCGGAATAGATACAGTACTGCGTGCCAATTAATAGTAATCAATTCATTATTATATTAAAATATAATGTTCTATGATAAATAGACGTTTATAATATTTTTTTGATATTATTAAATCAAATTAAAATATTTACTAAGAGACTTATAGCCACTAGAGAGTGCTTGATCTGAATTATTGCCTCATTTTCGCAGAATATGGGTACGGGCAGTTGCATTGATATTTGCAATTATATAAAGTTGCACTATCCTGGTACTACCACTTTTCTGCTGTCTTATCATATCATAGTATATACGTGCTATCATTATTATAGACAGCTATTATTATTGTAAAGATCGAATGTGTATTGCAATGAGGTTGTACAGATATGTACTGCATTAAGAAAAAAGACCATAGGCGAGGATCCACCCCTCATATCTCCCCCCGTGAGAACGCCCATGAGTTATAGAATAAATAGAATAAAAAAAAAATGACGGTCTTCAAAGGAATATTCTGATATTTGAAAAAAATTATACAATATAATTGCTATTATATATGTAATAAATTGCACCCTATATCTGTATACTATAGAGGTTGATCGAACTCGAAATTTAGATTTTAGGTGTGGAACAAAAGTATGAAGTTTAAGATTGAATCCGAACCTGAATCAAAATTTTAGTATTGATGTCAAACCTGGTTTAGGGTCACTCCGAAGAGATTTATTTAAAAGAAGGGAGTGCCAGCAAAATACATCCTTAAAAATATAAATAAGCAAAAAAATAAAAAAAAGGTTATAATTTATTTTAGTATCGAATTCGAACACATTCGAAAAATGTTCGACTTCGCATAGTTTATCCAAGTTCAAACTTCGATCCTCGAGTTCGAACAGTTCGTCTAAACTCGAACTTCTTCTCGCCGAATTCGAACTCATTGATCAAGTTCGGTTCAGTTAAACTTTTGACTACCTAAATTCGACTTTCAAACCCGAACTGAACTCATGAAGTTCGGTTTGTGTATTCGATCGAGTCGCCACAGTTCGCTGTTGGACCCACCCCTACTGTATAAGTATAATTAATAATATATGTACATTATTAAATTATTTTATGCTTAAATAATAATATATATATATATATATATATATCATTAAAAAACCTAAACACGGAATGAATTGTCGAGAACGTGAATATGCACTGAGATAAACACTCCTAGGGCGATGGACATTTATACCGTACAACTCGTATATAATATATATTATTATCAATTATCGTGCTGTTATATTTCGAATGAGCCTCGTATAACGTGTTGTAAGTCTATATGTACTCATATAAAATAATGTATATAGGTATTTAATGCCCGGTATATGTGGTTACTGGTTCGGGTTAAGTAGAAACAGATTAACCGGTGGTCGTCAGTTGGCCCGGGAGTTATTTTACCCGTCGGACGCGGCTGTGGCACACCCCGGGAGCGCTAATGGCCCGAAAAACACCTCGGGGAGGTTACCACGCCGACCTCTGCGACGACTAGACCGTGGAATTTATTCAAAGACCGTTTTTCGTCCTATCATTATGCGTGTTTGTATAATATCATTATATTATGTAGGTAAATGTACATAATATACATGTGTTGAATTACGTATTCGTCAAAATATATGAGGCGTACCTATATATTGTTCCAGTCGTGATATGATGATTCTGAACAGAGCGAGAGGTCACAAATACGATCAGAACGGTATAGGCACTTTAATGGAATTATTATTTTTAAATCTTCGATTAACGCGTAAGAAAATATTAGGGAAACCGGCAAAATAGACCACGGGTTATTTCCATGTCATTTCGAAAAGAAACGGATTTAGAAGCTTGAAAATTTCACCGAGATTGTATTCAATCAAAAAAAAAAAAAAAAAAAAAATCAAAACCGTATCTTTTATTTTGGACAAAAATATTTCAAATGAAACTTTTTACTATAGATATTCTGTAGATTAAAGATTTATTGTTCATGAACAAACTAGCTCAATGAATTATGTGATGTTGTGAACGGTTTAAATTTGAATGAACTAGTTCAATATTGAACGACATGAACAAACGAACGATTGATGAACCAAACGAATATTTCAATATTTGAACGAAATGGAGTTACGAACAGACGAACGACCTGAACGAATATTATTCAAAATAAATAAATTACTAATAGGACGCATAGATATATATTAAAAATACCTAGGTATATTATAAAGAATGATTGATCGATGTGAACGATATGTATGGAACATACAGTTTGTTTAATGAACTGGTTCATTTTAATATGAACGATGAACGATGAACCAGTTCACCAAAATTCACGATTAGTCCAATCTGTACTGTAGACCATAATATTCGAAAAATGTATTAGAATTTTCTATCAACCTTTTTTTGTATACGAACTTCCCTTTTGATAATTGCTGTCACTTAATATAATAGGAAATGTACCCAATTTTTATGACGTCGATCAACAATTAATGCAAAAACTGCAGTTCCGTTCATGATTATGTTATAGCATGCACTCATATTTAATATATGGGTAAAATTCTATGTACAAACATATTGTTGTCCATATTTTTTCGAGTAAGCGTGAAAACACGCGTGTTTGGCAATGGACGGTCAAGTTTTCAAACCGCGTTGATAGCATAAAAACACGCACGCATATGGTCGTAGCCTAATATATAGGTACTTATAATATATTTTTTATCATCATTTTATTATCTAAACTAAAATCACTTTTATTTCAAATACACTTATCGTGCTTATTTATAACAAATGTATGTATTATACATTTTTTTAAATAATAATTGTTATATTTGGGTATATATAGGTACCTATATATGTATTATAAATATTATATAATATTTGAAATAAAAATTCGTCTGGATTTCCTTTGAATTTTGAATTAATACTCGTTTACCAAAAGGGAAAAGTATGCGGTTTACAACGACGCCCGTTGCATTGACCGCATTATGATATACGACCATTATTGCGGAATTATACTGTAAACTATATAAATATATAGAACAACTATATTACCTATTGATGATATATCCTAAATCCTATTTCCTGTATATTGTAGTATAAATTATGTACCTGTTTGATATGAATGCGTATAGTGGAGACTGAATTAAACGAGAGAAAAATATATGATAGGTATATGCTCGGCTCCAGAAGTATATGTGACGTACCGCTGATTATAGTTATGGTATATACCTACTTACCTATCATAAAAACGACTATTATTATATACCTATAGGTAATAAAGGCTATATCGTATTAATAATAACACACGACATTATTATACGTGTGTTATGTTATATATTTTGTTGTATACGTCGTAAAACGATTAGACTTTTGTAAAACATAACGGATGGGGAAAAAAATGGAAACAAAACATTTTTTTTTTTTTTTTTTTTTCAATTTATGTTTGTGCGTGTCCGGACCGTGTCTGATGCGCAGAGGGACACACAAGACGTGCGCGTGACGGCCTATACGGTACCTACGCACACACACGCACACACATATTATAATAATGTAATAACGTGTGTATGTATATGTGTGTAAACGCGATACAATATTACGACCGTAAATACGTATATGTGTGTAGTACTGCACGCGTATTTAAGTACGATGTGATTTTTGTTTTCAACAGATGCTCAACACATATTATATGTTTGGACCGTACCTACCAGTGTACCCACTAATATATGTATTATAAACGTGAATATAACATTTATCGGTCGACCTGCAGCAGTACAGGAATTTACATTATTATACGCGTGTACGTCTATAGGGCGACAACGGTGGTGTCGTCATTTCAGTTTTTTGAGAGGCAGGGGCAAAAGTTTTGACCAGCCCAAACGACCGCAAAACTGCAAAATATCCGCTCGCTGTGCCCGGCGACTTTTTCCCGCGTACACGTTTTATCACGAATTACCGTCGTACATGATTTTATATATTTATTGTCATAGGCACGAAATACTGCAGCGGCGTATTTAGAAATTATTTATGGGGGGGGGGGGATGAAATAATTAATCATAAGGTGACCGAGGCGATCATGCGGTTCACGAATACGGTGCGGGCGTGCTGTTATCTATATTCTATAATAATAAATCGATTGAATGGAAATCCATTTCTTTATTATCTATATAGTAACACAGGTATTATGAATTGTATCATTTTATGATTTTTATTTTTATTTTTATTCAAATATATATTATCCCCCCACCCTTAGGCATATATTTTTTCATTTCACTATATATTTCCATAAAAAAAAAAATTAAAAGTCGAAGTGCAAGGGGAGGATCTATCCCCCAAATCCCC
>JAIPRL010000022.1:0-109235 GCA_025469235.1 Pemphigus obesinymphae
TGACAAAATGAATGATTATAATGACAAAATACTACTGTGAGTTAATAAAATATTTTGTTGAAATGATCACACCGTAACAAAAGTATTTTATCAAAATAACATAATAATTTTAATCATAATGATAAAATGTTTGTCATTTTAACAATTCAACAATTTGATTTTGTTAGTTGAACAAATCTTTTTGTCGGCTGTATAGTGACGATAATTTTGTTGATTGAATCTATATTTTTATCAATATTACCAAGGTTTTTTTTTTAGTGTACCATTTTAAATCGAACGGTATTCAGCCCTTAAACATATCTATAACTATGAAAATGAATCGAATAGGTGTAATTTATGTCATAGGAATTGAAAATAATTTTGATATAAGTACGATCAGAAAAATGTATCAGTGAAATTACCTACATAATCCTATTAATATATTACCTAGTAATAATTCATAATAATAAATATAATAAAAATAATTTATTTCTATGAAATACCATAACTTTTTATCAGGTCAATTTACTAATATTTTAAATAAAAATAGTACCTACCTAATAATGTAAAAATTATCTTTAAAACTAATATAATAATTTAATTAAAAACATAAATAATAATTCCAAAATATTAAAAAAAAATGTTTATGAATTATGATAATTATGGCGTTTATATATAAGCTTATACCTATAGTTGCAATAAATTTTATATTGGAAAAACTAGAAGTTTCAAAATTCAATACGAAGAACATACAATTGAGAAAATCTTATAAATCATTATATTATTATATTAGAAAATCTTCTAAACCCAATTTTGCTTATTACATCTTAGAATGTAATCATAATAAGTATACATTTCAATATAGAAAATATTTAATAATAATAAGGGGCCGCAACACCAACGAAGGATCGACCTAAAAACGTGACAAAACTGTAGGACTTTGAAAAGTCGGATTATAATTCTGAAAACTGTTTTGAATTTATCAGTTTGTCTTCCAAGAATCGATCGAGGTGTTTATTTTTATTTTTATATTTTTTCTAGCCGTGTTATTTATCTTTACAAATCGAAATTTTTAAATATTGATTATATTTTAATCTATAAGAATATAGAAAAATGCCTCCATCGATTTCTAGAAGACAAACCAACACATTCAAATCTGTTTACAGATTGTATCTGACTTTCCAAAGTTCCACAATTTCATCACACTTATTGGTCCTATAATTGGAAATTTTGTGTTTACACAACAATAAAAAGTGATACAGGTACGGGGCTATTTTAGATTAATTTTAAAATATACTTAAATATTTCTAAATTGTATTTTTCAATTTCTTAAAAATTGCCTATACAGAATCCCTTGAAAATCGCAGGTGTTACATCCCCTTATGTACCCAAAATAATATGTGCCTACGTTAATTCAGTAATATGAGAATTACTCATTTATAATGATAAAGTAAAATAAAAAAGTTTTAATAATTTTTGTAAATAGGTATACAAACAGATTTTATTTAGTATTTACCAATACATATTAGACAACGATCTAGTCTAGAGTAGGAGTGCATCAGAGTTTGGCTTTGAGTCCTTACTTATTTTCCCTGGTAATGGATGAAATAACAAAGGATATGCAGGGTGTGGTACCATGGTGCATGCTATTTGCAGATGATATAGTACTGATAGGAGAGTCCTGAAGAAGTTAATGGTAGACTTGAAGAGTGGATGTAAACTCTTGAATGTAAAGAACTAAAAATTAGTAGAAGAATATATAGAGTATGATTTTGGTAATAGGGAACACAGAAGGAATAGGGAAAGCCTGAAAATAAAGTTGAGTGGGGATGTAGTGGAAGAGGTTGAAAGGTTCAAATGTTTAGGGTCCGTTCTACAGAAAGATAGAGGTTTCGAAGAAGATATGAAACACAGCATTAAATGTGGATGGATGAAGTGGAGAGAAGCATCAGGTGTTTTGGGTGACAAAAGAATCCCTATTTGGTTAAAAGGTACATTTATTTCAGTGATGAAACCTGCAATGATGTATGGAGCAGAATGTTGAAGAATGAGTGTAGCAGAGATGAGAATGTTAAGGTGGATGAGTGGAGCGACTAGAAATGATAAAATAAGAAATTAATATATAAGAAGTAGTATAGGAGTAGCTTTGATAGTTGACAAAATGGGGGAGAATATATTGATGGCTCGGGCATGTATTAAGAAGAGAAGAAACTGAAGCAGTAAGATTAGTAAAGAAAATGTATGTTGATGGAAAACGGGGAAGAGGAAGACTAAAAAATAGGTGGGGGGATGTGACGGCAAGTGATATAAGGAAGATGGGGGTAAATAAAGAAGAGAGATAGATACGGGTGATAGAGTTAAGTGGAAGTGTAGGACTAGGGTGGCTGACCCCAAATAATTAGGAGAGAAGGCAAAGGAGTAGAAGATATTTGACAATTATCAAAGAATATAATGATACATAATTTTCTAACAGCTATTTTAATATATCTATGTTACTATGGTCATCGTTTAATAATTTTTTTTTTATTTTACCTAGTATATTCTATGTATTATATTTATTAATTTTCATATTTTTTGTTTTTATTATAATTTATTTATAACCTGTATTTATACGTACAGTTGAAACTAGTTCTTACTTATAAACTTTTTTTTGAATATTCTCAACACATATTCTTTTTTATAATTATTTTTATAATATATATTTATTATTTTTATTTTGATGTTTCCATATTATTATTCTTCTTTTGTGACTTCAACCTTTAAGACCATACTGTCCAGCATATTTGTTTCCAATTCCTCTTTCTAATGATACTTCCTTAAAATCTACTCCTGGCATTGCTTTTTCCACGTCTTCCTTTACCACTTCTTGTTAACATAAAATACTTTCTAGTAATGTTTAATATAAATCAATCGATTAAATATCTGGAAAGATTTTGATCAGAAACCAGACTGTAAAATATAAAAATTTTTATGTGATATTTTGAAAATTTTAAATTTATAAAAACCAAACCTACACCAATAATTCAATTATCAATTCATTTTAGTGAAATCTAAAATGAATTACTATAAAAATAAGTAAAATATTACACAATGTATGATCTGATAGAGACTGCTAGGTACAGATTAAATTATACATTTATTGAGTTGGTATGCTTTTAAACAGCTGTAACTCGGTACATTTTGAGTTTAAGACTATATTTATAAACATCAAAATTACAAAAAAAGAAACATTATCTGAATATGGTTTCAAAAATGGGTGTTTTCATTATGGTGCATCCAGACTGGATTTCCAACGTAAACCAAGGCAATTTTGGTCTCATTCACTGTTGGAAATGATTTAGTTTGAACTCATTTGGAACCCCGTCTTGACCAGTTAAACTTTGGTTCTAGTTGGCATTTTTTCCTAGGCGCGTTTTTACATAATAATTGTGATTTTAAAATATTAAAGGATGACAAACTACCTACTAATAAAGAGTGCTGGTTTTGTAATTTTATACTTCTTACTAAATAAAAACTGTGGAAAATAACGTTGGTAGATGTAACCTCAGTCTTCAAGAGTAGATTAGATTAACATAGAGTGAAAATAATCTATTAAATGATCTATGAATACATACTGCCATCTGACAGTGCAGGATCTAAAGAATTAATCACCTAGGTCAAAAATAATTTTAACGCTTTTAAAAATTTTAGAAACAAAAAATAATGTCATTTGTCAATTTTAATAAACCGAATAATGGAACCCCACTTTCAAAAGCAGGACAAAAATCGTTATAATAGCGTTTAATATTTTTAACATCTTGCGTCCTACTGTAATGTAATGGCGCCCCTTTTGCACCCCTCCCTTGTTTTAGCACTGCACACTGATATATCAACTGTAATAATTTTGCTATTGGCGATATAACACATATTATAAACTTAAAGATAGGCAAGCCACCATTTGTAACGAAGACTATGGTAAAATAATACACAGATAAAATATACATGCGGTTTACAATAAATATTGTTATAAAAATTATAAGTGGAAAACCAAGAGCTTCCAACGCCAAATGTCATAATATCCTATCCAAATACAAAACAAATTGTCTTTGATGTACTAGTCTCTGAGCAAACCGAAACCTATTTCATATGTGCCTTAGGTCTTAATTTACATTGAAAATCTGGTCTGGGCATGGCTTTAAAAAACCAAGTTGTACTGAGTATGTATAAATTTAAAAGGGGCAAAAAAATTATAAAAAAAAAAGTACAAAATTATTATTTTTTGTCTTCTGTTACACAAAATAAACAATTCAAAATAGTTAAAAATAAAGTAGATACCTATTATGTATTTCCAGTTATCTCAAACACACTATAATAGGTATATAAATTAATGTTTAAGGGGCCAGGTGCTGGCTATTTATTAAGAAGCAAAATACAGATAATTTCTAAACACATCGAATGACAATGGTCCAAGCTGGCATCATTGTTAGTATGAGTTTGTTCCACTATTTCCACCATAACACACAGACAAACTGCTGCATCGGCGTACACTTAAGTAAACAATAGTGTACGATAAAAAATGATAACTCACCATTTCTATAAGTAAAAATTATTTCAAAGGAAGAAAGATCACGTCTTGCATCAAATAGTCCGATTTAAATTTTTTTTTTTTCTAGATAGAGTAAGAATTTCTAGATTGGATTGAACTTCGATTTTTGATTAAATTTAAACAATGCTAAAAAAATATTTTGAACTGAGCTTTTATATTGTATCTATCTATTAATAATAAAATTATAAATATAGCCTCATCTAATATACAATTAATATGTTTCTTATTTGCCATTTTTTCAGTTCTGCAAAACAAATATGCAAATTAGGTAAGTATTTTGCCCTAATCATAACCTGATTATTTTCCTTAGAAATATTTTGGAATTCTAAAAATATAATATATGTATACCAAGTCAACTTAATTTTGAAGAATTATTTAACAGTTCCATATCAGACTTTCATACGCAGATAAAAAGTTTGGGCTGAATTTTGAAAATAATCAAGTATTAGGCCAGGTTTTTATTTATTATTTTAGGGTTGTATGTATCCAGGTTTTTATCAAAAAAAAAGGCTTGTCCAGGCCTATAAAATTTAATTATAATACCAAGCCATTTAATGTAGACAAAAAGTTTGGAACAGACCGAGCCTATAGATAATTAGTGTAATACTGGATTAAGCCAGAACTAATGTAACAAAATATCTAAATATATATATATATAAATTGTGTTATAAAAACCATTGATTTAACTAATGATAAACTAATGTATATTTAAAATAAAATTATATAAGTACAAAGTACTTACTTCCTTTAATAGAAACATCTATTGAAAGACCTTAATTAATAATAACTTATTATAAATAAGAATCCTAATCGACCTTTTTGTACATAAATTCACTCTTCAGCAAAAGTAAAAAGGTGATCCAGATTCAACTTACTTATTATTTAATCCAAAACAAAAATATGTTGTATCGTTTATTTTTATTTTAATAGTTAAAATCATAAATAATTTAATATATAATTAAGTAGATACAATGCAATTATTTACATCTAATCACTATTCACTTAAAACATTATAATTAATAAATATTATGAATTTGATTTGTTATAACATAATTTGTCAAAAACAAATTTTATACTTACGCTGCTTGTGGATATCATAGTATAATATATGATAAAATGAATATTTTATAAAGTACAAAAAACTAATCGGAACAAAATCACTGACTATTTCAGGAAGATAATAATAAACACAGTAAAGATTGAAAACATGAATCATCTAAGTACCATTGTGTATGACGATAGAACTTAGTTAACTTTAAGTTAATGGGACTGGAGGAAAATGGCGAGTTATCCAAAAAGTTTTGTTTTGATCTTTAAAATTTGTTTGATTACCTATATTATACAATATACATATACAACATACATTGAGTGTCACACATGAGTATGGGACAATCAGATCAGTCAATAAACAATCCAGTACATATCAACCAATAACTTAATTAACTTAACAATAACATAATTAATGATTTTATTCATACGGAATTATGAATAACATATACAATCTACATTTCACAAAATTATCATACCGATTTCTATAATATTGCAATTGGAGTTAACCATAAAAACATTCAAATTAAACACAATATTTTTACAATGTTTATATAAGAAGTTCTAGTAATGTAAGAAAAATTTTAAGGTATCTGCAATTTAAATAAAGTTACAAATTAAAGTTATCCACAAAAATATAGATAAACACAATATTTTTACATGCTTAAATAAAAAATTCTAAGGACCGGACAAAAGTTTGAAGTATTGTGTGATAATAAATTTGAGATAATCAAGTTCTACTGTATTTTTATGAGATTCTTCTTCAAAATATTCAATAGTATAACTTAATTACTTTATATTTATAAAACTGGTATAAGGATAAAATCCTATTTTTATATTGTATTAAGTACTACAAAATGAGAACCATTTATTGATTTACCAATTAGAAAATATTAAACACTAGTCAAGCTCAAACTTAAGAACACATCTCATAGTTATCACATTGTAGAACAAGCCTACGTACCATGTATCAATGTCACATTCATTTTAGTAGGAAATATTTTTATAAAATATTTACAATGAAATTTCTGTAATCTTTACATAAAATAATAAATTATGAATTTCCTATGACAAATACAATCATTGCTATGAAAAATTCACAAACAATAATTATTAGGTATAACAGGAAATCATAAAATGTATTTTTCATAAATATTAAGAGAAAAATAAAATTTAAATACACTTCAGAACTTATGACTGTTAAACTTTAATCTATCCAGCGAGAGTAAGCGCAGTGGGTCAAATAAAATCGGTCTGGTTTCACGCGTCCCCAGTTAGTGTTCCTACCTAGATCGTACAGCAACTGATGACATGTTCCAACAACTGGCAATGCGTCTCTGCGATTCTTAAGCATATGTTGATACAAAAATTTATACAAAAAAATATTGATGTAATATAAAAATAATCGCAAGTGTATCATGAATAAAATATACGAGTGGCAATAATCAACAAAGTTATCAATTATCGAGTGTTGCCGTCTTATCAATCGGCCGTCTTTAGAACGATTGGATCACTAAGGTGGAAATAGGACCTCAGTGGTCGTACAGTTGTCAGTCTGCATGCATAGAACCGGCACATTCTCTCGCTGGACAAAGTATACAGATTTTTTTTAAAAAAACCCAAGTCACAAAAAATATACTTAAAAATAGCATATGCTATACATATATGCTATTAAAATGGGTTTATTTAATTACTTTATAAAAACAAAATTGATAACAAATGATTTAGTAGGTATATCATTTTCTTTTCAAATAAATATTAATTTTAAAATCCAATTAGATTTTATTATAGTTTGTTGGTAGACTTAAACAATTACAAATAAAAAAATAATAATACAACACTTGATTTGATTTTTTATAATAGTTTTAATTAAAAATGAAATTTAAGTATAATTAAAATAAAAATATAGTAAATTTAGGCATCTAGAAAAATATCATAAAAATAAGAAAATTAAATTAAGTGTAATTCAATTGATTGATTGGACATAAACAATTTTCTGTGGAAAAATAATAATAGGTACATACAAATAAGTTTTTAGTTGTATATAGCAGATGATGTTTAGGAGACGAAGGTATTTTTTAAGAAAATGTATGCAATTGAAACATGGAATACAGTGATACAAAAAAAAAAAAAAAAATCATAATAAATGAATGTTTTTTTTTTTTTTTAATCTATGTCATGGATCACGTAGATTTTACTTTCTTAAATACACTATCCCAAAGAGATTTCCAAGTGTCTTGTACATTTTTAGCATATTGCTGCACAGTTGGATTTGCTTTAACCCATTTGTATAACTTAATAGATGCCTCAATACTTGTTTGAACAGCCAAATCGAAAGAAGCTCCTGCATGCTGCAGATAATAGTTTACCTTAGAAGCCACCTGTGGATCCAAATTTGATGTCGCTGAAGCCCAAATAGGCAATAGTTTAGCTTTGATATTGCCATATGCTTTTTTGTCGTAGTAAGACAAAGCATACACAGCCAAACCACTCAATACCAAAAACAAAAGTGTGTATGAAATGAGCATGCCGAAGAATCCAAAAACTAAATAAATAAAAATGTATCAAGTTAAGTAGGTAATAAATAATATATTAAATTATAAGTATAATATAAAATTACCTTTAGATACAAAGCCGCCCGACTTCTTTTTAGACTTAGGTGTAGCTTTTGACTTGGAATTTTGTACACCGTTCTGCGAAGCTTTGCTACTTTTCTTGTCCTTCTTTTTATTTTGTTTATCATCTATGAAAAAAATAATTTTTAAATAGTAAATACATATTAGGTATATAAAATTAAAGAATTTATAGAAAATAATCACCTTGCTTTTTGGAATCACTCTTATTATCCTTCAAATACTGTAAAGCGTTGGCAGCAACTAACTGACATTGTGCATTGTTTTGTGAGGGTCCAACAGCTTCCGCAAGTTCTGGTTTCAATGGATTGTTATTCAAATTCAAATGTTTTAACTGTTTTAGTTTACTCAAACCCTTGGGCAAATCTTTGATCTTATTGTTGGCCAATGATAGATGAACAAGTTTTTGTAACGAACCAATGTCACCGGCAACACTCTTAATCTGATTGTTAGAGAGATCAAGTTTCACCAGACTGGGCAACAATGAAAACACATTCTGAAAATTTTTTATTATACATTTTTAATACTAAAATATTTAAAAATAATTAATAGGAAGTAAAATAAAAGTCAATGTAAACACTCACATCTGTTGAAGTGATTTTGTTGTTGGACAAGTCTAGATGAGAAATCTTCAAAGGAACCTAAAAAAAACCACAGAATAATCATCACAATATTGCCTTGTTGGCCAAGTATTTTTGTAGGTTAAAGGTAGAATCGCTGGCATATTGCTGTAAAAGTGCACATCAAAGCATAAACCAATAAACCATGGGCACACCGTTCGACGTACGGGGCCAGCAATGGCATATGGTACCCAAACCCATACCGAAAATAAAGTTCAACTTACGAGTTCTTTGACAGGTATTTCCGTTAAGCTCAGGCCGCTCAAATTCAGCTTGTTATTCTTGACTTTGTCCTTAATGTTGAGTACAGTCATTTTTGGTCGTTGTTAGTGCGGGCTTGTGTATAATGTGCAAACGTAATAAAATATATTATAGTATAATAATATATGATTGCGACTGTGTGGCAAAAAAAAAAAAAAAAAAAGTCCCGTTGTACAACGGCAATGCGAGAGATGCGTCGCGGGCGCTGTGGTAAGCCGAAAGTGATGAGAAATTGAGAAAATCAAATTGTAAACACACTGAATTTCCGATACACGTATATCAGTGTTGGTTTGACACGTGTCAAGAGTACCAACATAGCGCGTTCCCACCGGTACGTCGCCGGGGACACACTACGGTAAAAATAACGGCACACGGTACACGTACATTTTTTTAATAAATTAACGTCAATGACGGGAAAATTTCAATGTAATTAATTATACCGATTACCGACGACAAATAATAATAATAATTCACCGTCGTCGACAAGCAAAAATGTATTTTATTCGTTGTGAAATGCTCCGTTTTCAATTCATATCATTGCTGCTCCGTTTCTCGATCCAGTCACAAAACACGGCGCGCGCCACATCTGCATTTTTATCGGTTTTATTTTATTTTGTTAAGAAAAAAAAAAAAAATACTAAATATATTTTTGTAGGTAGTATATTAATACTATTACATGATTTTATATATTTTAAAACAGTTCATGATTTCATATATATATAGCCATGCTGATTTAACTCGGTAAATTGTATAGTCTATGCCTAAATAAATGTATACAATATTATATAAATACAGGGAATCGGAAAAACGTTTACGAACAATACGCGTTCGCATATTTTGTGAACGACACGCTAAGGCCGTGTGTACATTGGTGAGCGGCGAGCGGCGCGTCAGAAAAAAAATTTAAACCCATATAATTTAAACCAGAGTGTATACATTGACCACTGGCGGCGAACGGCAACGGCGCGGAACGGCACAAATCACACATGTTTGAATTTCACCGCTCGCCGCTCATGAAATATATGCGTATATAATATATAATATATATATACCTAGTTATTTTATTGCAGTTAAATTTACTATGTAAATATTTACATCAACTATGTTAAATAAAATCATAATTTATATAATTTTATATTATGGTTGATTCAATTATATAATATTATTTACATTATGTATATTATAAGTACCTACCTATTGTGTACAAATCTTATTTCTTAATTACGACAACAGATTGAGAAAATATTTATTTTTGGTTAAATAACACATATGTGTGGTCTTCCATAATCTCATAATACGTAATATACTTAATATATTGAAAAAGATACCTAATAGGTACAAAATTTAAATAATCCTAAAAAATTAGATCGTTTATAATTAATACTGTAATATAGGAACGGTAGATGCGTTTAATGTTTTGTAAAAATTTTAGGACAAACTCGAAATTTTATCTCAAAAGTCGATGGAAAATTTAAAATCAATTCAGCCAATTGGAAAGTTAATTGTTTTAGATAATATTATTGTTAATTTTTTAAATAAAATAACAGTTTAATTTGTTCAAACTTGATCTGAAATGTATATGGAGCATAGATCAGTACCTAATTAAAGTGAAGGGGATAGCGTCCCCCTTTTTTACTTAGCTTAAGTTTGGCATCATCTTTAGTTTAAATTCCGGGGGGGGGGGTTGGCATTCTGGGATCGGTCTCGTCACCGCTTATTATAAATACTACGTCTTGATTGGTTTATTTAAAAATGTCGTGCATTACTTATTATTTATGACTTTATATTATCAATGTTATTATCATTTATTAATCATAATTTATCAAATAGATATAATATTGTAATTTATAATTTTGTGTAGTTTGTATATTTATTAAGTATTTGATTAGTATTCGAATAATTTCAATAAGCATTGATCTTATCTAAATTCGAGGGTGAATGTCGAATTATGAAAAGCATAATAGTTCATAATAATAGACAGGACAGCGGCATATTTAGGGGGGGGGGTGATCTGAGTGATATATCACCCATAGAGTCTTCTTTTTTAAAACTTGAACCGTAACCGTAATTCAGTGCATTTTTTAAACTAATAAACTAGGCGACTTAAATGTCGTCGAGTGAAAATATTTTGTAGTCTAGTATATTTTATTATTTAAAACTGGGCGACATACATTTTTTAATTTTATAAATATACTAATATGAAATTATTAAGTAGGTAATGAATGATTTTATGTAATGAATGAAACTGAATAGATGCAAAGACGTTTTTAATAACGATAATTAATCAGTATTAGTAACCTACCTACTTCGATTTAAAATCGTATTAAATGTACAAAATTCTACGGACACAATTATATCTGAAAGAGGACAAGTGGCGACGTAGAAAATAATATTTTTCTGAAATTAAAATATAGCAGTCTCGTGCGATGAAATTATTGGTATGCGACAGAAAAATGCCGTATCATTATAAAAATATAAAGATCAAAAGCTTATAAAAACCGTTCATTAATTAAATGTTTTTTTTGAAATTAATATATGACATTTGGACATAAATAAATTATATAGATACATAGATACGATATATTCTTGCTTATTTATAATTTAATAAAAAATTTAATTTTAAACTGCATTTTGTTTTTGGTTATTTGATTATTTATATGAATATTAAAGGTTATCAACAAGGGCGGATTGGCGAACATTTTTGGCCCGAGAAAATGAATCGAATTGGCCCTTTTACGAAACAAAAAAATCATGTAATATAGAAAACATAAATGAAAAACGAATGATGACTGGGCACCCCAAAACTCTTTTTGTAGCTCCTTCAAAATAAAGAACTCAATTCATTTACAAATTACCTTAGAAAGCATTTCAAAATGTATTATAAGCTTAAAGCTAATAAAAAATACAAAATATTTCCAAAAAGGTAACGCAAAATTAAAATATCACTAGAGACTTAGATCGTTTATAATTTTTACTGTAATGAAAGGATGACGTGTGAATGTGCAAAGTGTTTTATACGAATTTCAGGCACTGAACGCAAAATTTATGCTCAAAAATTCATATAGACAATTTAAAAATTAATTGATTTTGGAAAATTAAAGAGGAAAGGTACCTAAATAATAATAAATTATAGGTATTATTGTGGATTTTTCTGACAAAAAAACATCCGTTTATAGTTTAAAGAAAAAAATATAATAACTTAGGTTTAGGTACCTACATATTGCGTAAAAAATATGAATAGTAGCAATAAAGTCACGAAAATCAAATGAATATTAGTTTTTTTAAATATTAATTATGTACTCTACCAATTATCAACTAAAATGTTTGATTTCAAAGAAAATTTAAAATCTAATTTGGAAAAAAGCAATACCTAAATGTTGAAAGATTCAATTATGAATTTATGTATTAAAGTAGTCGATAGTGAGTAAGTGGAAATAAATAGTAAAATCTGAAATATGGAATATTTAGAATTTTAATAATAATGGGAATGTTATATAGTGAATGTTTTAAAAATAAATGTAAACTTGAACCTACCCAAATTTTGTCTAAAAACACGTACCTAATGCACATAAATTTAAACTGGTACTTCTACAAACGTCAAAAACAAATCTATCGTTTAGAATTTTTTAAAATTTTAAATATCATCATTGTTTTTTTATTAAATATGAACAAGACTCCTGAGGTCGACGACCTATAGAATTATAGCCGAGGACCCAATTCGCCTTTGGTCCAATATGATTATAACTTACTATATTAATAATTCATATAGAGGCTTGCCACTTAGCAATATGCATACCTATTATAAACAAGTTGTTGTTATCAAAAGCAATAAATTGATTTTCTGATAAATGTTTAATATTTTATAATATATACACAGAATAAGTTTATTTGATTTATTTTGTGATATATAATAATATATAGCATATCTTAACACTTTTTTATCTGGTAAGATTAAGTAATTCGTTTTTTCATATAAATTATTGAAAAGCATATTACCTATCTATAGGCAATAATATTGATATAGATTTATGGCAGCGGCCCTCGTAAGCACTGGCCCACCGGGAAATTTACAGGTATCCCGATGGCCAATTCGCCTCTGGTTGTCAATATTTTAAAAAGATGATTAAGAAAATAATTTAATTTAATTTAATATTATAACTATAATTTTGCTTTGCCTATTAGGTATATTATACATTTATACATGTTAACTTATTAGTAATTACCCTTCCATAGTATTTCCATTATATATATTCTTTATAAACATTGAGGGACAAGCATAAAATCATCATCTGATGATTGTTTAGGTACATTTCTGATTGTCGCCCAGTGAAAATTCCTTAAAAATGTACTGAAACGTATTCGTAATCAGTGTGTTATTAGTGGTAAATCGTGTATTGTATTTTTTATGATTATAAATGTAAATAAGCGTTCCTATATGTTCATTTTGTACACCTTATCTATAAATGGTTTGGTACCTAATGCTAAACATATATCATAATATTCATGTGGATATCGAAGAAATGTTGAATAAAATAAAAAATTATAAGTACCAAAATAAGTTTGTTACATAGTAAATAGTATGGATAGAACAAACTAGCGTTATGTTGAAAAACATGGCCCATATAAATGCACGTCACTTAAATGTAATATAACGAATATGGGAATCCAGGGGAGGGGGCATGGTTAACTAACGCGCCGTTTTTTTCTGATATCACCCCCCAGACGGAAATCGTAAATACGCTACTGAGACAGGACATTCTTATTTATTAATTATTACTTATCAGTTATCTATATTAATATATTATAATTTACATATACACTATTATAACACTATAAGTGTTATTATTTTTAAATACTTTTAACTATATATATATAATATATTTTATTATACTTATATTAGAAAACTAAATCATTTAAAATGTATTAATAATATTTCAAATTATATAGGTAATACTGGCATATATTATATTATACATATAAATTATTTATAGACTATTTTGATTCAATCAAATACAATTGTTTAATTTATAGACATATTTTTAATATTTATAATATAATTTATATTACCTATAATAGGTACTTATATAATTTTTATTTAATATATAATTTAATAAAATACTTTTGTATAACTATGTTCAGTAATCCATTTACAAATTTCTTGTTCAGAAAATAAATTCGATCGAAATGAATTATTTTCTAATTTTATTAATTATTTAAACATTTTATATGCTACCTACTGACTACTGTATATTATTTTAAATTACGTAGGTAGCATGTAAAAGTAAGTAAATAGGTCAATATAATATATCAACAATTATTATTAATTTTTTAAAATAAATATTTTTCAATATTGTTAAATTTAAATTTTCTTAAAATTGTCTATAAAAATTTCTTATATAGAACCCTTTAAAAATATCTGGACTGACTTCTAAAAAACTATCATGTTGTATTGTATTATGTACGATAAGTTGCCTATATTATACTCCTTAGAAAACGATCAACTGAATCTCTTGTCTATGAACCACACACTCAATTTTTAAGGCGTTCTATATATAAAATTTTTAAGAAAATTTAAAAATTAAATGAAAATCTAATCAATTAAAAATATTTAAATACATTTTAAAAGTAGTCTCATCTTAGTACACTTTTATTATCGTATCATATTTGATTTAAAAAAAACCGTACTTGATAAACCATAAACGTATTCAAGCAGTAATTGTGATAGAATCATATATTCTTTTACAATAAAATATAAAAGTGAAGATTTAACTATGTTGTGACGTTTTTAATTTTTATAACATTACTCAAAAACTTTTTATCAAGAAATGAAAAAAACTAAAACGAATAATTGTTTAAATTATATTTATGCTATCCAATTGTCAAAAAGATACAACATAATTTTCATTTACAATTTACATCCTGTAAACATTTGATAAACCACAGAATCAAAAAATGGTTTTATTCTATCATTCTAAATTTGTACCATAAATATGGCTTGAACATAATATTATCTGTTCTGTATAAAGTAAGTTTTACGAACAGTGTAATGTTCTCTTAAAAATGAAATAAAGAGAATTGCCAATTTTAAATTTTTAAATTATAGGAAAAAAGTGATTTTTCATACATTTTGTCGGGTATCTAAATATTCCGATGTTAGCTCATGGCACAACAAAAAATGATGGTTCGGACCCCTCCCTTAGCACATGTATATAGCAAAAAATTTATATAATTTATCAAAAATACATTAAATATTTTCATTTTATACAAAAATGTTAATAAATATTTTTTTATAGAATTTATTTTACACTAATATTGTTTTTTTTTAACCGACTTTTTTTGGCCGACCCCAAATAGTTGGGAGAGAAGGTGAAGGAGAAGAAGAAGATTGTTTTTTTTAACAATTCATAAAATCTATATAAACAGTGAAAGATACATTATTTCAAAAATCGGCTACATATATGATAGATAATGTTGTTCTTTAGCATTTATTAATTTTCATCTTTTTACGTCTTCGTAACTAGATGATGTTATCGTATATATTATAGGTAATTATTCATTTATTTCCAAGTTGTGATTCTCTTTACTTCCTATTGAGGTCGTTTATGTTTGTTTGTAAATATTAGGCGTGACCAAATATAATAACCATTTCATTTGTTCGGCTATAAATTATTATAATCAAAACGGATTATTTATAAAATTCAGTAACCAACTTATATTTGTTTAATCCTGAAAACATGCCGATTGCGTTTTATTTTTATGATATATAACATTTCCCGTTTAATTGTTCAATATTACCTATTTGTCACACGGGACAAATAAAATAATTGTAACGCCTTTTTAAAATTTTGAATAAGCAGAAAAGAAAGACAGTAGAGTGGCGGAAGTATTTCGTTCATTGGATAGAATACTGGCGGTGGATATATTGAATTTGAAATAAACGATAAAGCACTTCTATCGATAAAACAATTTTGAGTGAATATTAGGTATATGATAACATGATTATTATTTTCGGCATAACTACAATTAACATTTTTATGACGAAAAAACTTGAAAAATTAAACTTTAAAATCGCTATAATAGCTCAAAATAGCGGAAATAATTTTTTAACGATGGGCATTTGACTGTGGCTGTCGATTTATAGTCGAAAGAGACAATGACCAAAGCGACATCTATGAGCGTGTAAAAACACTAAGCACGCACGCATACAATAATCTCTTTGGTAATTGGTTAATTCGTCGTACGACAGTTGACCGCCTGCGTCCGCTTTGTTTGTAATTCGTTGTTTTGACGGTGTTTTTCGTCATGGCACACCGTATTTCAGGTGGAGACTAAGGAGATTATGGCAAGCATTTTTTTTTTACTGGCGTTTATTCAAAATTTTACGTTTTTTAATCGTTTGTCCTGATGCCCAATTACTACTAGAACACTGAACTGAAGACCGCCGTTCGCCGAAGTCACCATATTTTAAACATTTATTTTAAGCAATTATTTTGCATGCCGGGATCCTCAGGCGTCGTGTACAGCGAGTGAAACGAACGACGCGAAATACCATCAGAAAAGACGTACACGACGGGAACGTGTGAATCGACGTCGTTGGTTAGCATTCGGCGACGACGAGAACGACAACAGAACAGCGACTAGCGATCTTCCGAGTACGACGACCGTCGAGCGTGTGTTGAAAGTACGCGCGCGAATAATCCCCCCTCCAGGCCGCCGTCGTAAATTGTAGAGGTACAACGACGTATTTCACCAATCACCCGCTTTACTATGCCCCGCCGCCACCGTCGCCCGCCACCTTCAATCGATACTGTCGTGAACTCGTGATAGTAGTAAAACGTTTTCGGTTATAATACGACGCATCGTTTGTAACACGCGTACTTTTGTTTTTTTTTTTTGATTTTTGTAAAATGTATTTGTATTTATTGTAATATTGTCGTTGTGATATAATACGTTGTACGCTGCCGTGATTACGATCGCTATTGCGCCGAAATCCATAATCACTGTTGATACGTTCTGATTTGCGTCCATGGTTAGGTCGCCATATCAGCCCATCTGACAGGGCCATCATATTCCTGTGCCCAGATCACGCACTATCCAGCAACATGCATCACGCGGCCGCTATGGTTTTCCAGGAAAACAAGAGGTCACTGTTCCTGGGATCGTTCGTTCAAGGTAAACGTAGTTGCTCATTTGTATACCTACTACCTATACGCTAGGTAGTTAGGTTTTTAGGGTATGGTCGTCTAAAAGCATTTATCTGGTTTTATTTAATACATTTATCTATAAGTATGTTGTTTTCATCTATTAAAAGGTCTATTAATATGCTATATTTGTAACATTACCAGCATTTACCTTTTATTCTTTGTTTTAAAGAGTAGTATACTAGTAAACTTTAACCAAACGCCCTTACCATTCATACATTATTTAATTTTCAATTATTTATCTAGGTATGTTGATTACCTACTTAATATCTTGCTTAATCCTTTACTAGTGAACCATGTGACATACTGCTATTAAATTGATTTTTGTCTGTAGAAACCTTAAATTTTTATTAAAACCAAATAAATTTTGAATAGCTAGGTAAAAATAATTCTGCAAGATCTATAATAACTTATCATTCTAGAAAAAATGGTGTAAGTACCTACCTAGGCAAAGAACATCATTTCATTTTAATTTAGCGAGGACATTTTTTATTAAAAAATTGATACTAAAATAATTGTATGTGGTACCGCACATCATTAGTTGACATAATTATAATTTCAATTTGTTAAATTTAGACTGATTTAGACATATCTATTTAGGTACTTTGATTATGTTATTAATAGTAGGTACCTACCTATACAATTTTCGCTGTGTCTAGACACCCGGTTGTAGTTGGGTTCATAAAATGTAGTCGACCACGGAATAGTGATAAGGGCATGTACGCGATCTTGTACAATTTTTGAGCTGTTGGGTTAGTCAAAATAACATTAACACAACCAACGGTAACCATTATCATTATTACAATTTCAACTTATTTTGTAAAATTTACATTGTAGGTAATTATTATTAGGTAGGTACCTATATATTACTTGATTTACTAAATGTTCATATATTTCACCTGATAACATTGGTACAAATCGAGAATAGTAAGTTTGATCAATTAATCCTGAGTTAATTCTTACACTTAACACTAGAGATTGGAAGGGTTAGGTACTTTTAAAAAGTAAAGGCTATTTTTCCTAACCTTCATATACATGCCACAATAATTCTGACCATCAGCTATTATTATAGATTCGGATACCTATACATAAATTGAGGCACACACTACATAAGTTACATTCAGGTATTGTCATAAAGATTATAATATTATAATCAGGATTATAATATAATTATAAGTTATAATTTTCATAGGTGTTAACATATTTTTCGCGAGCTATCAGTAACCTGGTGTATTAGAATAATTAATAAAATAAAACAGTTAACAAAGCTGTGTTCAGGGCAGTCGGGTTCATGTTTTATGAGTTCAGAGTTATTGTTTTTCCAACCGTATACAAATTGTACAAGCGCTTATTCAGGTTCTGTGGTCGGCTTTGTATTATATACCTGACCATGGTTAGGTGTCTATTCACAACATATTTACAATTTTATTATTGAAAACACCAATTGTTACTAAAGTTTTCTAGTGAGTATATACATATTTTGTGTAGGTAAATACCTTCAATTTTATTAATATTCATATCAAATTTGAAATTATTTATATTAAAAAAAAAAGTTGTTCAGTTAAAGATGGTGGAAGTTGGTCCATCACCTTTTTGATCCTTGGACAAGATTGTACCTATATTATTTAAAAACAAATATGGAAAAAAATGTAATTTACTCAGGAATTTTAAATCTGAAAATTATGTACCTACTTGAGTGAGATAATAACGATGGTTAACTCAGAAATTGTTAAACTTGGTTTCAAAGTTATAGGGGCGTGACGTGCTTCGTGTTAATAATATAGATATTGATTGGGGCATTACACATTTAACATAATTTTTGTGTTGTGTTGATCGTATTCCAAATTGTGGTTAAATTTATATAATATTTTTAATAAAATTAAGTACCCTGTATAGGTACCTATTTACAATAAAAACAAAAAAATTTCTATGGGTAGAGATGAAGATGTGATGAAATGAAAATGAGCAATCTTTTCTCAAACATACATACAGACAAAAAAAGCATTATCTTAATAACGCCTATTATCGCCTAATATATCTATTAAAGGCAATATATTCCTTGCTTTGCTCAGAATCTAAAAGAATTAATCTATTAATAGGTGTCTATTACTATTACTTTTACTATCTATGGATAGAACATACTTGGAACAAATTAGGTATACCTAGGTAGGTAGGTACCTATTTAACGTATTACTTTTTATAATTTAGATAAGTAGATACCTGGTAATCATTCCAATTATTAAAAAAGATATTTAAAAATAGTTAGTTCAATTAAAAAACTAGATAGGAGATACCTACTTCTTCAAAATTTCATATTATTTTATAAACATTATTTAATTAACTTAGAATTAATAGGTGCAATTTAAAACATTGCGGTTTAAATATAGTGAAATTTGATCGAGTAACCAGTGCTAAAAACATGTGAACAGATTTTTTTTTGCATGATGGACATGGTGCAAAACTGCAAACATCTCGATGCACTTTAGTTATTATTCCCACCTTTTGTTTAGTTCAGTGTGGTCCAACCCATTTTTAGTTTGCAGGACAATTTATAAGTACCTAGGTATATTAAAATTAATATGATGGGCCATATGAAAATAATTAAAGATAGGTACATAAATAAAAACCTAATTTTATTATTTATTTAATTTTGAAACTTGAATAACAATAATAATAAACAAAATGGTATTATGAAACATATGTTTATAAAGCTGAATCATTTTTGGTTAATAGACTATAAGCAAATACCTACTGTCATTCCTAAATATGAAATGTTTTTATGAACCTTAATAATCAAAATACCTATATATAAATAATAATGAATAATCATAATATATTACCTATATAGTATATAGTATGTATATACCTACTCGACACCTACCTAATGCATACTCACATTTTAAGATTTTATGGTAGGTATGTTATTATATAGATAAATAATAAGTACATATTTTACTGGTTCTATTTTTTATTAACATTGTAAATTGTTATTTATCTATTGGTAGGGATGATAATATGTGCATTTAAAATATATTTAGTGTATACAACTTATAATATTTTTTATATTTGATATTCATTTTAAATATAATTTAAAGATCAATATTTCTATCTCAAATTAGTCCTTTTTAAAATAAAAGTAGAATAGGTACAAAATTAAAATGTATTTAGGTTCCTACTTACAGTTTTCAATTATATTTTCTTCCCATTAAATAGAATTAAAAACTCAAAATTGACAGTTATCCACTAATAATGGTTTTTAAAATTTAAAACTGCTGTAACTTATATCAAAATTTGTTTAAAAAATAATAAGCTATCTGGATGCAGTGGTAAAAATAAGAGTTGCTATTTTTAAAAATTGCACACATGAACATGTTAAAAATTTAAATAGTAATTGTTATATTTGATACTGAATTCGAATAGCTACACTTTTAAAATTAATTTTGATGTCTAACTATAGTCCTAAACCCAAAATTTACAAAGTTACAGTTGCTTCAAAAAATTTGGGATTGTTTTTCAGGGATTCCTATAAAACATACATTTTTTTATTTATAATCACTTTAAATACAATTTACCAAACATTGTTTCTGTCTCAAGTTATTTTTTTTTTAAACAAAAATAAAATGTGTATAAAATATACCTAATGTATAATATGTACCGAGTAAAAATGAAAGAGTTAGAAGAACTAAGCAAATTATATTAAATATTATTAGGTAGGCATCATTTAACATAAAAAGTAAATGGTTAGTAGGGGACCAGAAGTACCTACTTAGTTCGTTGGATTGGATACTTGTAGTAAATGTACCTATTGAATTTGTAAGCAATGATAAATAATTTCTTTTGATAAAACAATTTTAAACAAGCATGAGGTGATTTTTATGACATTAATATACATAATATATAGTGCTATAGTAAATATTTACCGTAAATTTCAAGTTTTGACATTTTAATTTTCTAATTTATTATAATTTTCAATATTTTTTGGTACTTATAAATATTATATATCACTTATACCTGTATAGTCTATCCACGACTAGTTTATTTGTCATTTTTAATTTAAAACACCTTTAAATTATATTATTTATTATTATAAATTATTATGTATTATTTTCCTTAAAAGGTAGTTTTTTTTATTATGCTGTTGAAAGTAGGTACCTACTTGAAAAAAAAAAAAATTACTAACTACAACAAATTTCCTACCAGAATATTCTTACTTTACTAACGAAAAAAATGTATACATAGGTACATAAAAAAATAAAATTAAAAACACATTGTTAAACTAATACATTCCTCGCTATGTTCAGAATCTAAAATGTACCTATACAACATTAATGTTGTATCAAAATAGTATTATAGGTAAGTACATGTAAAATGTATAAAATTAAGGGTTATGTACTAAACCTTTTATACGTATACTTAATACATATAACTGTTCCAATCCTGGTATTATACTAAAAATACATACCTAGTCAAATGTATATATTTTGATTAGGTATGTTTAGAGTTTATATGATTAATATTTTTAATACTTATATAATCTTACAAATGAATAGTTAATAGGATTAAGCATATATAATAAAGTATATATTAATAGATAGAAAATAAATTATCTATGGTTATAATTGCATTTATATGGTTATAGTTACATTTGCAACTTACTCAGGGATCATACCTATTATGATTAATATTTTTTTCCACCCAATTTATATTATTTGGTTTTTTTTCCTAATTGAGATGGCACATATATTAAAATCTAGAGTTATCCAATTTTTATTTATATTAAAAATTATACAAATACCTACTAGATTCTATGACCTAATTGAATACCTATTGGATATACCAATACTGGTTATATACCTACTTAATATGAGGAATTACTATTATTTTGTGTTAAAATGTATAGGTACCTATCTACATAAGATTTTTTTTAAATGTATCATAGATAGGTATACAATATATATATTATAATATGTACATAACTTTTATTTGTGGTTTTGTCCAACTCTGATTAATACAATAATACCTTGAATAATAGGTACCATACATACAGACATACAGAATAGTTATCTGTCTAGTTATAGATTTGACTACATTTTTCATGCAATCTAAAATTTTTAATTCTACTATTTTATTATGTATTATATTATACATATATATTTATAAACTATATTTTATAGGTAGGTTTCCTAATATAATGTAAGTTATGAATAATAATACTATTGAATCAGAAGTACCTACTCAGGGCCAAAGACACTATTTATGAGGTACATGTGTAAATACTTCCTTCAAACCGTGAATTAGCAAAAAAAAAAAAGATTATCAACTTTCTGTTATTGTTGACCGAAATTTTAAAATTTCCAACTGGCGTTTTACAGGGCAACTCTCCCCCTTCTCCAAAGACCTTCTATTGGAACAGCCCTGCAGGTACTATGGAAATTAAAAATATCCACCTATTATTATTTTGGTCTCAAAAATATATACCTACTTAATTATTTAGTTGAAAATAATCGTTAAATTGAATGTCAGACTAGAAATCGAACATGAGTCTTGCTTGTTGGATGATTGCTACCACTAACTCATGGTTTCATTTATCACAAATTTTTGTGTATTATTAAATAATTGTTATCACAATATTCTCATCATGTATATACTAAATACCTATTATCTACCTGCCTTTAAAAATAAATGAAAATATTTTTATGCTATTCAAATAAAATTAGGTACCTATCTAGGTGGGAGATATTATATTATAAAATAAATATGTTAAATGGAATTAAATTAGTGGCTTATGATGTCATTTCTGAATATTAATTATCATATCATATTGTACATTGTTACATATGACCAATTACAACTACAATTTATCCTAATTAAAATACTCATAAAAAAATTATAAAAATAACATATATTTGTTATGCACAATATTATACTGTATAGATTTCAAAATTCCATTGGTAGTGTAGAAGAAATAGTAACTTATTGGGTAGGTAATCTATGAGTTTTTTTACAATTTATTTATATCAATGTAGGTTAGGTAGGTACCAATATATTTTTTTAATATTGAAATATTATATTCCATTCAGTTATTCCCAAAATTATTAACCTAGTGAAACAAATATGTTTAAAAATTATCAATTAGGTGGGTAACTAATCCATTATTTGGTCAATTATTTGTATAATATTTGTACTTGGTATAATTAGGTACATAATACTCGTAATATCCTTTATTAGTATTTTATCTTATTTATTATTGTTTTAAATTCTGAGCTAGTGGTTTTATAATGATGTTTACGTATTATTATTATTTTCTGTAAACAACTTTTGGTAGTATACTGTAGGAGTCTAATAGGAATTTTTGGGGTGAAGAGGTTTTTTGATGGTAAATTCATTCTAGAGAGGTCATTTTTTGATATTACTTTTCTTGTGAGGTTACACACCAATAATCAGTTTTGTACTTAAAGTATTATATTGGCAATAATAATTGCAAATAAATATTTTTTACATTAATGAAAATCTGATAATTTACTAAATAATGTTTGATGTTAATATTGTAGTTTTCATTAGCAATTTAAAATTTTAAAGCTATTATTACATGTAAAATACTCTGTCAAAAGTTAGAAAAAGTTCTCTTCTTTTATTTGGTGCCAATATTAATGATCTACGATTATTCAGTGTCATATCTGTTTTTTTTTTTAATAAACTGTTTTTATGGTGGAGATTTTTCTTTATCATAAACATTTCTATTCCTACCCCCCCCCACCCAAATAAAGTAAAATATTTATTACTTAAGAGGGCGCCACATAGCCGATTTTTAATGGGTTTTGTATAGACAATTTTAAGGATATTTTTAGAAAAATGAAAATATGTTTGAAAAATATTTAAATACTTAAAACTAAAACTAGAGAAAACGTATTTCGGGAGATGTACGTTTCTGAGAAACTGAGAGATTTTAGTATTAGACCTCTATAAAAATTTGAATATCGTAGAATAATTAATTTACCTTTTTACTTGAGTTATTTTCAATAAAATTTTTAATCAACTTATAAGACTGAATTTCCCAGAATTATTAAGTCTTATAATTTGATCAAAAATTTATTGAAAACCGCCCATGTAAAAATTAAAATCATATTATGATCTTTAATTTTTTTAGATGTTGTTATATGCTAAAATAATTGAGTTTTCTAGAAACGTGCATCTCTCGAAACATGTTTCACGCGCGGGAACACGGCAATGTAGAGTCCTCTTAATTTATATGGATTACGAAGAGGGGACAAATGCCCTCTCCTTCACAGGTACGGCACTACGATCATTCTGAAAGCTATTTAACTTACAAAGGTAAACATGATTTTTTTAAACAAATATCGCGATTACACAACAATTAAAATTGTACTAATCCGAGAATATTTTTTAATTACTTTCAAAATATTTTTCAATTAATGGATTTTCATTTTTCTTGGAATTTCACAAAAATTGCCTATACAAGACTAACATAACGGAAATATTATATATGTAATATATATATAATATATGTAGAGAAATAACAAATATCTATTTATTTTTTAAATATAAATATATCAAAATCATCTTTTGATTGAAATTATTTATTTTTGCTTTCAAAATTTAAATAATAATAAACTTTTCCGAAAGGACCAAAGGGACAAGTAACCCATTTCCACCATTTGTAACTGGACTTATTATTTATTTTTTTGTGGACAACTTTTGTACGGAAAACATGATATAATCGGTATAATATGTGGTTCCATTTCTAGTAATATTTATAACAATATATAATAATTAATTAGACCAAAGTTTAATGGTATATACCTAAAAATATAAAATAATTTTGTAATTTTCAAATAAGTTCGATTATTTTTTATAGAGGTTATAAGTGTTTTACCTAATTATTATCATTTTACATTCAATTCTGTATTAAAACTTAATAGCTACTATTATTTATTAACTTACATATACACATTTGTTTTTAAATAAATTGACGTTCAAAAATCAGAAATATTACAGCTATGTAGGTATCTATTCAAAAATAGTCAAATAAAAAAATACTTGCAATGAAACAAAGATTAAAATAAAAATATGGACGTACTGACATAATATGAATAAAAAAAACACGCAATCTCATGACCTAATATTATTTTCAAATCAAATGACTCATTTTATTACGTAGTATAATTTTTATATTCATTAGGTACTTACCTAATGTTTTATTTAGTACTAAGTAATTCTTATGAATTAATTTATTGTAAAAATAATAGGAAAAATTTTATTTAATATTATTTTATTTTCGTAAGTTTCAATGGGATACCAATAATGACTGTGCATTTTAAATGTAATAACGTGTTGCATACTGATATAAGTAATAACTAATAAGTGATAACGAGTTTAAACTTCGTAATATTATCACTCTAAATCGTCAACACAAAGTGATTGTAGGTCTTAAATACTTAGGCTTTCAACCGTGGATATTATCGTTAGGGGAAAAAATTTTTTTGATATTTAGTTTGTTCTTATTCTTATATATTATATGTATATATATATATATGTATGTAAATTGTACATACAAAGTACCATGTATAATGTAATATGTATACAAACATAAAAATATATAACGCCGCGACGTGCATTGTTTACTTCTCAGTTCTCATCCACGCTGGGTATATCGCGTCCCGCGATTGGACCATTCGGTCTCCATTCTCGACGCGCACTACAGGCCGCCGTTGTCGTTGCGTCGTATATTATTATATACAGTAATCAAAACCGGTTTTGTGTCCGACAAATTCTTGGCATTCATTTCCCTTGTTTACCTGCTGCCGTCATCGCCGATGCTGTGCTTCTGGTTGCCGTTGGGGGTCGTATGTGTATTGTGTATAGATACACTTGGGTATTGTTTTTTTTTTTTTCGATATTATTATCGGACCAGCATTTCAAGTAAAGGAATGTATATTGCACAGACGTTGGAACAACTTTTTCCCCCAAGTTCTGGTTTGGATCGTCACCGACGACGACGCCCTTAACAGCAATGGGAGGGCCCATGTGAATGGCACGTGGTGTGTTTTGGTGTATACGCGTAGCCGCCGCCGACGACGTAGTGGTATTGCGCGCGCTCATGGCTTCCTCGGCGATCAATGAACCATGCAGACAACGTACGGCGGCTGACCAGCTCTCGGTGCCTCCTATCGTAGTCTGGTTCCTCCACCGCGCGCCATGCTCATCAACACACGGCAAACACGTTTGACCACCCAACACCACAAATCGCAACATTATGTGTGTGCGTATGTGTAAACTACATTTAGGGGTTAAATACAAATATATTGTAGGTACACTTATACCAAAAGACGTTTGTTGTTTTTTGCGAATTGACTCTCGCGTATTGAATAATATAATATAATGCATGGATTACATTTGTGCAATTTGTTTAATTACAGTTGGAGCTGGCATAGAGAGATTAATGATACAAAATAACGAAGGGGCTGGTGAGGACGAGTCTTTGGAAATATTCGATTACGTGGGCAATCAGCACAGCAATCACTTGCCTAGCGAAACAGTCCAACAGATGTACAATGCGTCTGCCGAAGAAATCAGGTAACTTCAAAACTAAATGCATATCAGAATCACTCTGTATACCGTTGGAATGTTTAAAAATTGACAGTGCTGGCGGGGGTAAGGCCAGCGATTTTTAACCACCTGGCTTTTTCTACCAGGGGTAGTACTATTCTCGGAAACAGACGTACACGAGACTGCAGCTGTCTCGCCCCTCGAGTTAAAACAAATATCTACTACATTTTTCGACCTTATGTATCATCTCGTGCTGAATTATGTTCGTAAAATTAAGGATTTTCTAGACATACTCTGGATATTTTCTTATATTTGCCGAGATGTCTGTACGTTTGGAGTAGTCATACACGAAGAATAATCGGGGGGGTCTTGTGGCTGTGATCTAAAATTAAAATATACTATTCGTGCCAACTGGCTACTGTTATTGCCAGACGGTCAAATATACCATACCTTTATAATGGGCTAAAATAAAATCATAGAATTTCGCTTGTTGCCAATGGCTAAAACCCGCTGTTGGATGAAAAATTTTGCTAATTAAAAAAATTCGAAATTTTCATTCGTGATTAATACATATTTAGAATTTAAACTTCTTTGCGATATTCCCATGTGGTTGGAAGCATATTGTAATTATACGATCAGAGTGTGTTGGTCATGTGGTACCTCTTTCGAACTGCACAGTGCTTAGCCTTCCTATAAATAGCCAGACACCAACTCTTACTTCCTGTCTGGTGCCGTTTTACACTGTTAACTAACGTCCGCTACATCGCTACATCACAATTTAAAACAACAACAATTCAAAAGACTATTCAAAAACTGTTTCAAATTCTGTTATATTTTCATAGTAGCTTAAATTATATTTAATTAATTTATTGTCCCGTGTTCATTAAGAGTAGGTACCGTTCCTTTAAAATTAATAATTATTTATTCATATTCAGTATACAGTTTCTGACTCGTCGGTACTACCATTGATTATATTATTAATTATTATATATAGGTACCTACTATATATATATTATATATATGGTTTATATGGTATCTATTACTAAATATTATTTTTCACTGTTTGGGCGGGACCATTTTCCATGTATTTTAAATAAAATATTGGGTAATACACTATACTTATTAGTTTTTACATCGATAATGTTACAAAAACAAATTATATAAAAATTAAAATTAAAAAAAAAAAACAACTAAAATTTGTTTTAATATTATTTAAGAAATGCAGTATATTTATTATTTATTAATATTAAATTTTAAAATAAGTATACCTATATTGCAATATGAGATTTAGGACGAATTATTTGGAAAAAATAAAAATATAACAATAGTGTAAAAAAATCAGTTTGTATGTTTTTATTAATTTAATATTATATTATGTTTTATCTTTTTTGTTAGATGAATAATAATAATATAATATAAATAAATACCTGGATACATTAATTATAAATATCGTATCAGTATTTCCAAAAAATTTGAGGGAAAATGGACAATCGAGAAGCTTATATAATCAGTGTAGGAGATAGAATAAACTTTTAGGAGAAAAATGGATAGAATTATTATACAGAATATATTATAAATATGTATTGGTTAACAGTTTTATTTTTATTTTTCAATGATCGTTCTATAGAAAATTAATCTCGAATAAAAATCCCGATTATAGGAATAGAATCTCTGTGAGAACCATTTAAAGTGACCTTCTTAATTAATAAAAAATGATTTAATTAATTGAATAATGGGGAAAAATCTATATTTTATATACATATTTACAATTAAAATGTTTTTTCAATAGGGTTTTTTTTAACGCTAAAAACGAAAAATAAATATTGTGGAAATTATTATTAGGTACCTATATAGTTACGTTTTAAATGTTTTATAAACCCACGTATGTACAAAAGTGGGTATATGTATACCTATATGGATTTATCTACTACTACTATTATACTTACTGAAATTTCACTCGCGTTAAAAATGTAATCAGCGAATTACTGTAAAAATGTCCGATAAAATTATCGATTATTGTCGACTCCTTGATTTAAATTTTATACATAATATATCTATTTGATATGTGCTATCTTTTACGTGTTATTTTACCTACAAAGTGCTAGTTTAAAATTATCTCTTTAAAGTACCAACTATATTACTTTTAATCACGTTTGAACTAGTGCTCTTTTTAGTGAACTAGCATTCCTTTGACCAAACCGTGATCCGGATTATATAATATGTAATCCGTCAATCTGGATTGAAAATATAATCTAGATTTTGGATCCAATCTGCTAATCTGGATTGTAAATATAATCCGGATTGTGGGTATAATCCGTTAATCTGGATTATAAATCTAATCCGGATTGCAATGAGTTATCTATACTATATATAATCAATATAGTAATAGTTATTCAATGGTATGAAATTATAAATTAATCAAATATAATAGTGTTTAATCTGAATTCGTTGTATAATCCGTCAATCCGGATTTATAGTGTAATCTGGATAAACGAAATATAGCATATTTATTCGATCTGGATTAGTTATCCAGAAACGGATCTGAAGCACAAAACTAGTCAGTCACGTTATGCTAAAAGGATTTTTAGAAATTTCAACTTATTAATCTGGTTGTAATTTGTGTTTTTAAAAATATTCCAAAATACTATATGGTTGGGGTATAATACCATATATGTTTGGGGCAAAACCGTATGATCGTTTTATATTGAAAACAAAATATAAATCCTAATTTACCTATAAGTTTTTAAATAAAATAAATTAATATAACAGGTAATTATTATTACTCTAAGGGTTCTAGTATTTTTTATTTATAGTGATAACGTTCAATATATGTATATAAGGTTACATTTTCACTGACATTTTTTCGTATACAACATATTATATTATATTCGTTTAATCAGCAGTGTGTATTTGTTCTCGGGTAACAGGTAAATTATAATAAGTGCACTTGTATAGTTGTATATATAGGTAAGTATAGCCTCTTCAAAAAGTATTCAATTAAATTCAATAATTGTTACAACTACCTAAGTATTTAAAAATTAAATATTGGGTATATATATATATATATAGCAGTGAGTATGGTTGCAAATCCCCCTTCTTAACGATTAGTAGATTCTTGTTTTATAATAAATAGTAACACGATACGAGACTTTAATTAAATTATTATAGTTGAATATTAAATATTTATTTAAAACATAAAAATGTTGGAAATTAAAAATTTTAAATATAAAATTAATTAGTTATATATATATAACTAATATATATACTAATATATACTAATACTACTATATATATATATATATATGTGTGTGTGTGTATGTATATATAATATATATAATAAGTCAATGCATTTTTTACGATTTTTTTACCTGGATGATCATGGTGCGAGGGGATTTTTTCTTTGGATATTTATTCCTTTTACTATGGAAAATATACGTGCATTTCTATAACATTGATATTTATATTATAAATCTATAATATATTAATTTTCAGTATACTCTAATTGCTTCCCATTATATTTTATTTCGTGTAATACTTTAAATAGTAGATATATGTAGGATTATTTTAATGCCTAATTCAATTTTTCTTGACATTTTACACGTCATTCTTCAATAGGTTTGACCTAATCGATGTTACTTGTCCTTACAATTATATTACCTATATAATATAATATATGGTTAAAACATTTTTATAACTTTTTGTTATATTTACCACGGAAGAAAAGACCAAATAAAAAAAAACCATATAAAACCAATTCGAACAATTTTATTTTTGTTAAAATATGTTTTATTGAATTATTATTTATTCGGTCTGATCTGGCCTGCAAAAATTTAAATTATTGTGTAAAAATTACAATAATCAAATAAATAAAGATAAGTTCTTGATAACAGTAGGAAGCATACAATAAGATTTTGATAGTCTGCATACTCTGATTTTGCCTTTGACCAAATAATATATATAATGTATACATGTGCTTTTGACTATTAATTTTACGAGCATACAAAACATCAATTTAAACTTTGGTTTTTTTCCGTTGTCTTGTTATATTGGTCTCTTTTCCTTGGTTTTTTTCCTGATTTTTTTCGCTACATTTTTATTATTAGTTATTACACATAATAAATACGTTAATTATCTTTATATTGTATTATCATATTAATATCATGAATTGTATAGAATACTATGCAGATAAAATGGTTAGGTAGCTTCCTAACATCATATTCTCCGGCTGTGAGTATAACATTAATGAAACCGCTCTGAAATGAAAAAAAATCTGAAGTAGTGGGGAAGTGTCTATGGCTTGATAATACACGAGCAAACTCTAATGGGCAAATAGTTAATTTATCACTTAATAAGTTTCAACACAGAAATAAGCTTTGAACTTTGAAGTTTGTATTATGGAAAATTTCTATAGTTGGTTGAATGAAATGTGGCCGCTGGTTAGCATGTGTTAGCAGCTATCTTTATTCTGATAAGGAGGGGCTCTCAAACTAAGACACGCTTAAGGTGAGAGGTCCGTGTACTTTTTTTTGTATACGTTCCTTTTTAGGTTCGGGTAAAAATGAAACCTTTGGCTATTGTAGTTTAATTTAGGAGAGTTGCGAATTTGGTGTGTGCCACTAAAATCTATTTTGTTTTACCATAACGAAAATAAACCGCCAGGGGCGTTCGCATCAACGGCCACTTTTTTCACCCAACCTTAGTGGGAATCGATTTCGATGTAAATTTCCAGGTATTATGCCGGGTCTACATCTTATTATCTTTCGCCTTCTCGCCAAATTATTTTGGGCAGTCCACCCCTTAATCCTACACTTCCACTTAATTCTATCTCCTGCATCTTCTTCACTTACCTCCATTTTCTTCATATCACACTCTCACCTATTTTTCGGTCTTCCTATTCCTATACCAATTTAAGATCGCCCAAGGAACTCTATCTTTATCTAGCCTTTTTTAGATCAATAAATACCACACACGATTTCCTTTTCCTTTCTCTGTACTTTTCTACAATCACATAGAAAAAATAAAAACAAAATACGAATTCTCATTTTTTCAACAGTTTCAATACAATAATGTTTTTTTCAACGTTTTTGTTTTTCAGAACAGTCATTTTTAAGAAAAATGAAAATCTAACAATCTAAAAATATTTAAATATATTTTTAAAGTAATTAAAAAATAGTCTTGTATCAATACCCATTTTTTACTGTCGTGTAATCACGATGTGTTTAAAAAAAATATATTTACAATATTTTTCATTTTTATTAACTTGAGAATATCGTAGGAGAACAAAATCATCTACTGCCCTCTACATATCCGTATTTTTCTATATACATTTTTACACGTTTTTTGAGTTTTTAAAAAATCAATTTTATTTTTATTTTTTAAATAACTATAAATCTTAAAATAATGAATATATCTAAAAAAGACTACGTAAGCCACTAGATAATGTTGTAGTTATTTGTTTTTTATTTCGTATTTTTAAATGCAAGTCGATGACAATTAAAAATACTAATTTACGTTTTTCATTAAAAATTTGTGAGTATGACCCACTCTTAAGAGTATTTAGGGTATTTCTCATTTTTAACAACTTACAAACATCTTATAAAATATGAAACGAAAAATAAATTATAAATAACAATATTATATAGTGTCCTACGTGGCCTTTTTTCAATATTTAAATTTTTTTTAATAGTTATATTTATTTAAAAAAATTACAAAAGTTAATTTTTTAATAACTCATAAAACGTGTTTAAATGCACATATATTACAAAACGGCTTCGTAGGGCGCTATATAATGTTCTTTATTATTTATTTTTTGTTTCATCTTTCTACGATATTTTTATGTTGTTATAAATGAGAAATACAAAAGTAATATTTTCAATAAAATTTTATAAGTTTATATAAAAAAAAAAAAAAATTAAAAATTACATATTATTGGGACCAATTATTAATCATTTTTAAAATGCATATAATCATTTTTTTAATAATTAAAAATAATTTTAAAAATGTAAATCTAATCATTATTGTTAGATTTACATTTTTTGCCGGGGGCGTGACTACCGTCGACGGAAGCATTGTATTATTCTATAGTAGTTGCACGTTAATTAAGGCTGAGCATGGTGTTTTAAATATGATATTAAAATGGTATTATTAAAAAAAAAAAATTTAGGTTAACATCTCTAATGCTGGGTTGCATAAACGATCTTTAAATTTTTACAGAGCCGCTAAATATTAGTTTTACGGTCCATTAGTTAATCACCCGATTTCGGCTCTGTAAATTTTAAAGACAGATTAAAAAGTGGTATCATTGATCACTTATCATTTTTATATTCTATATCATAATAAAATAAAAACACAGTATAACAACATAATATACAATTTATACACTTTTTATGCAACAAAACAGTGATTTACCGAGCCGTCAAATGTTTAACAAGCCATTAGTTAATGATTTATTAAATATTTACAAAACGATTTTCATGCAACCCAGTATAAGAGACTAACCATAAGTATAAAGTGGACGTATTTTTTTATATATTTTAAAATCTACATATACCATTTTTACGGCCTAGTTAAAATGGTTATGATTTTAGCCCAATATTCAGTTTTCAAATATGTTCATTATTAAAGGGTGTGGAGTTTTTATACATTTTTAGCAAATAATTTCTGTTTAAATTGCTGAATACTCTCCTTACAATACACAAAAATATCCCAGAAATAACAATCTGGCTCAATATTGTAGATGAGTTATGGATGTTACGATAACTATTACTATGAATTATTATATTTATCAGTGTAAAATGAACCGATAATAAATGCTGAATAAACATGCTTTTTCATTCACTATAATTCACAATAATGTAATGGAATCATTCATTTATCTCAATCAATTATTTATCTTTCAATTATTATTATTTATCATTCAATCATTTATCTCATCGATATGTTTGGCGTGATCCCACGGAATTTGACAGTTTCACAACGGCATGTTCAGCCTTAAGAGGACGTCGCACCCGTATTTGCTGTTTCCGTCTACCTAATGGGCAATATAACAAAATTACATCAAGCAAAACAATTAATGTTGTGTCTACGTTAAAATTAGAGTTAAATCACCAATTACTAATTTTAAAGAGGAGAATATTTTCTAGAAAATGACATATCCTTTGTATAAAATATTGTGCATCAAAGAAGTTACAGCGTTATAAGTTTTCCTAATATAAAAACAAAACAAAAAAAAAAAATTTATTAAAATGTACCTAAAATTTGATTAAAAATGTTAACGTTAAAATAAATTTTGTTATAAAACAAATGTATGCGATAAAAAATTTAATATGCGATTAAACCTTTTAAATCGTAAAATAAGTTCTTTAAAATGTAAAAATATACGAAAATATGAAAAATTCGTATTCTTAATTCACTCATCATAAAGCATATAATGTGCACATTTAACCTGTCCCATGATCAACCAGAAGAAATTTGGAAATGCTTACAAATCCGGACTCTAGTTACAATGTAATGCAATGGTTAATAAAAATTATTACTTGTTTTTCCTATTAAATGAATAATACGATCTTCTGTATATTTTTGTTAAAAGAAGTTTGATTAAAATAATGGAATCTATTAATGAATTCGAGTTTATAATTATTACAACGTAAGTGGTTAATGTCCATATAATGATATTATTGAATAATAGGAGATATACTATTTGCATAGTAGGATTACAGTTGATATTGCAATGAATGTAGAATGAATTCGGGAAATTAAAACCGTTTGATCAGTGTGTCAGTAGTCTTTAAATCGCTTGGCATATAAATAAAATAGGTTGAAATGTCAAGCATTACAGCTAAACAGAAATTAAATTTCTGCAGAGTATGAACTTCTTTTTCCTTTTAAAAATAATTATTGTTTAATTTAGCGTCTTGACGCTCAAAAGTACGATTTTTTACCATTTGTGAATGCTAATACTATTTTTATTGTTAGTATTGCATTTATCTATGTTTCTAAATAAATCCAACTGTCAATTTTGTATGTGCAATGTGCATCGTGAAACAACATACTATTGGTATTGGTATAATAAAACATGTAATTCATTTATCTTGAAATTTTCAACTAGTTAATTCCAAATTTTGATGTTTTTATTCATATAATATATATTATATTACCGGCGAATTTTTATAATTCAGGAAATGTCGATAATAACTAGGAAATAATAATATTGACGGGAAGTTTTAGACATTATTGAATAATTCATAGTTTTTAAAACATTAGCCTAGCATGTTGATATTGTACATTATATGGTATCAAAATGTGAGATGGTTTATTTTATTTATGTCTGATCAATTAAGTTAACGGTTATAGGAAGATTCACATTTGAGCAATAAATATATTATATTTTTATTTTTCAATTCTTAGAGGACGTAACATCCGTATTTCCTGTTTTCATTTTAAAGAGAAATATAATATTTATTTAAATTGTTGGAATTAAAAAAGAGTTGTATTTCCTTAATTTCAGTAAAAGCCTGTGTCATATTTATGATCTCGTTTATAATTTTGGTAATAAGTAAATTTACTCTAATATTAAAAATTATGAAGTTGTGATAAGAATGCTGCACGTTAATTTCATATATTATCAGATGGTTAAACGGAGACATCAAATGCGGGTACTACGTCTTCTTAGTGAGTAATGACTAATGCTGAGCGGTTAATCCAGATCGATTCGCATTGATAAATATGATACAATCCGTTCAATCCGGATTATATTACGAATCCGGATTAACGAATTGCAAGACTATATTTGATTAATTTTGAGTTTTCATATAGCTCAATGCAATACAAAATATGCTGTGCGATGACAATTTTATTAAACTTTCCATTTTCCAATAAGTAGACTATTAAATTGACGGATTGGAAATCCAAATTGTATATTTTAATCTGGATTACGGATTAGTTAAAGGAATGCTCAGCACTAGTAATGACTATAAGAATCGTGTCTTTGATAATTCAATGTAGCAATCTCTGAAATACGTGATAGTTAAGTGTGTGGTAAAATCCGTTTTATTTTATAATGCTTGTATTTAGTTCGTGTCCGTTTTCAACACGGCTATACTATGGTTGCGCGACGACTTATACTAAGCTGCAGTAAAAAGTGACCGGCAAATGTTCTTATAAAATTAGGCAAAAACCTTGTGACTACCAGTGCTCTTAACTGTGTAGTTTAACTTATTTCCATAGATTATAGATTGTTATTAGTTATTACTGTAGAAGTTCAAAGCTAACTGCTAGAAGTCACTGCAGTTGAAAAAGTTTTTTAAATTTTTTGATAAGAACATTTACTGGTCACGAAATCATCTCGTCACGCAAACCATAGTATCTATACTTGGAGCACGTTAAGAGTGTAACTCGTCGTGCAGACGGTTTCCACCCCTCAACCTCACTATAGTTGAACATCGCGTGTATAATACTCACAATGGTCGTTGTAGATGAGTTTTTGTCCGAAAAGGGGTACACTCTTAACGTGCTCCGAGTATATAGCCATGGTTTTTAATTTCATTTACGTGATTGATAATAATTATTATTTTCCACGTCTCCTCCATTGAACAATTGCGTTTTAAATGCGATGGATTAACGTATTCAAGGTGCTGAATTTTGAAACATATCACTTACAATGCATTTTAGATTTAGAACATGTTTTTATTATTTCAATGATAATAGGCTGCAGTAACATAATAACCCGAACGGTTTTTTCAACAATTTTGTCCTCTCATATTCTAAATACGTCGGTTCAAATCTAGTTAGTGGGTAGACAGTAAGTATGGGGATGCATTGGCATCAAACCCGTCGATATTAAAAGCAGAAAAGTATCATCAGGTTTTAATTTTGTAGCCTGCTAACGGACGTTTCAAAATTGTGGAAAATTATATGCTGCGTCTCGACAATTTCGGAAATCTTCAAGTTAATTTGCTCGAAGATAATTTAAAACACATTTCTTTTTTACCCAATTTTTCATTAATTTTGATCTACCCTATTGAAATATATTCGAAATGTAATTTTAATTTTTCTTTTTAATATTATAGTCTGCTTTTTGCTTTCATTATATTAAAAAAAAAAATACGTAGAAAATTTCATATGTACCTACTGTTTAATATTACAACGGAAACTCAGTAAATCCTCTCGATACGTTAATTTATCAATGTTAGGTACTATAAATAATTTATGTAAATTTCAAGTCTGACGCACTTTCTGATTTATTAAACTTTTTTGGTAATTTTCCTGTTCACTTATAAAAACTACCTATTGGGAAAATTCAGTATTTGCCTCTTTATTAGTATAAAACTAGAATGATTTTTCTGCCGGGAAGCTGTTTACCAAAATACTCATAAGATAATAAACATATAAAAAAAAATCAAATTTTGAAATGTTTTTTATAAATATTGAAAATTGTTAAAAAGTCTTATATATAAAATGCTGACTCTAAAGCAGTTTTTCCAGTTTTCGCAACCGTTTGCCGGGTATTCCTTTACTTTTACAGTACTATTCTCTGGTCGTTTTGAAATTTTTATGCGTTTCGTTCCTCCACGGTTTCGCATTTTCTCCGAGCTTTTGACGCCGAAAGAAAAAACGCGTTTCCCAACTCACTGACATTCCCACTTTCTATTACTCGACGTTTTCCCGCACCGTCGTATTATCACCCCGAACTAACAAAATCGGCTTTTACGACCTTTTTCGAACATATCGACAATGGTTATAAAAAAAAAACTCTTGAACGGTAAGTTCGAGCGACGTCATGTGCAGAGTAGGTTATCTACTATATTTTATTTTACATTTATATATTTATATTAAAGGTAAATGGTATTTAAATTTGTGAGACTTCCATGATATATTTTTTTTAATTTTGATTGAAGTTATATTGATATGTAGTTGTGACGTGTAAAACCCGTTACACACCTAGAGAGAACAGAGCAGAGCGAGGTTCGAGTTCCTATAGAAATTCGAGAATAGTAAGTTTGATCAATTTTCGGATTACATACTACTCGTATATTAATGAATATATCGGAAATATTTTAGGGGTTCTAGAAATCGAACGTAAGTTTCCGCCGTAGATGGAATGTGTTTAAAATTAATTAATTAACAATATTATTTCCGATAAAATACATAAACCGAGGTATACGAATTTTACTTAAAAGTAATTCTATTAATAAGGTCTTGTACTAAAAAAAACCACTTACAAGGTGCTACGCTCAAACGGAGTTACAAATTCAAGGTTTCGCACTCAAAAGGTGTTGAATTTACAAGTAGTCTAGCTTAAAAGTAGTTGCACTTTCAAGGGGTTGCATCTGGCAGCTAGTTTTTTTATAATGCTTTATAAATAATATTTTGTGCAAATGTAAAATATCTTACATTATTATTTTCTGATTTATAATACTGCTGAAAACATCGAAAATTTACTATTTAAAGTATTAACTACAATACATTTTCCATCATAAAGCTTTTCATTAAACTCTTTATAAAACGACTATGTGACTACGGAAAATCCAAAACATAGTATACTCGTGGAAGTAGAACGCAAATCGCCGGTCCACTAATAAAATTAAATGTAAACAACTAATAACTAATATTTATGATTGATTTTACCATATATTTTTAACGACTATTTTTTAATACGCAATAATCTACTGCAATATTTAGACAATATAATATTTACTATACTCGTAAGAAGTGGGTGATGTAAAAGGGGTTTTAATAACGAAATAAATAATACTCAAAATTATTAAAATTAAACAGGTAATATATTTAAAATTTTTTTATTTTTAACTGGTATGACGTCCAACGATAATAACAATATAGTAATTAAAAAAGCCGGGAAGCACTTTGCATGTTGGGTAGGATTTTGAAGTTATATTGAATTTGAAAATAATGATAAATTATTTCTTTCTAAAAAAAATAATTCTGATCGAAGTTTCGGTGGATATACTTGATATTATTGTAGATTATGCTAATTATATATAATAATATAATGAATAAAAAAGTTGAAAAAAGTGCAAAAAGTTATTTGAAAATAAAAGGATAAGTTATATCAATTTGATATAACTTTAAAACTGATCGCCAAATTCTAACTTTTTCATTATTTTTTTTTATCAAAAAATATTTATCATATTTATTATTACGTTTTTCAAAAAAAAAAAAAATGAATTCTCCTATGAGTAGAAAAGTTTCTATTAAGAATTAAATGTCTCAAAATTGAAAATTGCTATAAGTTTTCCAAAAATAGGTAAAAAATTTTCTTCATAATGTACATACGTGAAAATTTCAAGTTTATAGGTTATTTCCCCGAAATTCGAACACGTTATTTTATACCAAAATAATACATATTATCTAAAAAAAATTAAATGGCTATTGAAAATTATTGTGCGTACTGATTTTTAATTTTTTTGTATATAGCTACTATAATGCGGCGTACCTACTTTTAACACTGTATTAAATTTTCATGTCTTGAAAACTAAAATTAAGCCTATTATTAATTAAATGTCTCAAATTTGAATATTGCTATAAATAGCCTAAAAATGGGTAAACATTTTTGAAATTGTTTTTGTAATAATATTTTTATGTATACATGGCACTAACATTAATATTTTTGGAGTTATGAAGAATTTTACCACAATCGTGTTTACTGATTTTTTTTGTTAGTTTTTTCTCACGCGATTATCGAAAAAATTTAAAAATCAAAAACTGACCTCTAAGGAATTTCTAACTAGATACAATTTGCTACCAGAAAATAGTGCTACATGTAATGATCGGAGCACTTCTTATAGACAAGATGTGTACAGACATAAAAAACACATCGTAAATACATTATTCCTAGCTTCGCTCAGAATTTATAAAGATTAAAATGTTAAATGTCACTTTTATTGATTCCTCTTCACCACGTTTCAATAAAGCCCGGTGCACACGACGCTTGTTTTGCTGCTGGATTGCCTGATTTGATTTGATTTCAAGCTTGGTCCCAAGCGAACTGTGGTATTGGATGTTATGATGGTTAGATTGTTATTAAAAATGTTATCACATAGTAGTGATGTTCGGGCCAAAGATAAATATTCGAATTTCGAAAACATATTTTTAACATTATGAATTATAAATTGTGAAGTTTGTGTTATAAGTATTCGAATTTTGAAAATATAATAATATACCTAGTATAAGAAATATAATTAAAATTTAGTAGAAAAAATGGAAGCAATTGCAGTCATCCGTCGCTGACAAAAGATAATTAGTATTTTTTTTATTAATTGATGATTATTTGTCAATCGGTGTTTCTATTTGGTCATTTGATCTCTTTTCGGGCTTTTAATTTTGCATTTTCTAATTTTGCACAATATAATGTATATGTAACGAGCACCGATACGATATTAAATTTCGAGCATTTGTGTTATCTGTGTTATGAACATCATTAAAATATTTTCACCACGGGAGTTTATATGACCCACGTGACAAGATACTATCATCTGATTAGCTCACGCACAAATCTTCCAAAGATACAAACACTGAAAATAGCACATATTCAATCATCGAAATCTATCACGCGTTCACGCAACGAAGGAAGCAGTGACGTAATTTTTAACCACTGGAGCCAAACACGGTTGCCATCAGAGCTTCCCGGAAGCAAACCATTCGCAAAACAAGCGTCATGTGCACCGTGCTTAAGATACCTGTAGTAGTTTATTATATTATTATGTAGATTACAGCATGTAGGCAGGGAGAGTGCTATTCTTTAGCAAGTCATTAAATTATAAATGCCACGTAATCGCGTGGTAGAGCACAACGACAAGATAGCTTTATTCATAACCTATGATATCAATATGATTTAATAAGATCAACTGTTCAAAATTGTATATCATGATTTTTATTACAAGTTTAAGAACCTATTACGCGTTTCATTATTTTTCCAAAGAAAATTTAAATTAAAAATTTCTTTTTAATTAAATCGAACGCTACGTTCCTTGCTTTCTCGTGATAAATAAATAAGAGGGGGTACGCTTTTACACATGAAAAAAATGTTATGAAATGAAAATAAAATGTTTCAAATTAAAAATATATTATTATTAAGATACCAAGACTCTTTCATCCATGATATTGTTATCATTTGTTCCATGTCTGAGAAACATGCGTAGTAATGATCACGGTTATGGATTATATGACGTAGTATTCACACCTCCTATCACAGGCAATCAAATTCAGACCGTTGTGATGACATTTTCAACGTGTTTATGCCGAAACTGACACGTTCACGTTAGTAGATTCATGCGAGACCGCTGGTGAAAATCGGGCTTAATGCGTACGCTCAAACAAAACAAACTGCTACAAAGTTAGTTATGCCCAAACTAACTGGTAATTTTTAGCGTGTGGTGCATTTCAACACACAATTTAGAATTTTATTTTCCAACGCACCGCACTGCGGGCAAGACCTTCTGTATGTATGAAGCAGGCACGTGATCACGTGGTGATGAGGGTATCATATCCCCCCATGGCTGTTTTAGATTCTTAGCATAGCGAAGAAACTGTAGTGGTTTTACAATGATGTTTATTTTATTTTATTTTATTTTGTCTGTGTACAACTTTTCGACCAGAAGACATGAACATCTACATATTGGTTGTGTATGTATGTTGTCTACGTATGATTTCCAGTGGAAAATGACATCTAATTTGTGCTTTAAAGAAACCATTTTTCCATTTTTGGTCATTTTCGATAAACGTGGTAGGAAAAATTACTGAAAAATGATGTAAAAACTGCCAAATACGATTTTGTCAAATCGAAATTTATGTATGTAAGTTTCGCTCAGAATCGTTTTATTGATATTGCAATAGTTTCACCAAGAGTATCCTATCCAATAAGCGAAGTGTTTCCACTCATACTGACACCCAACTACCTTTTTTTTCTATGGATTTTACATGAATAAAATAATCTTATTTTGTTTTAATTTTTTTCGGATGTAATATGGTAATATTTTATATAATAAAATTCTTTAATTATCGATTAATTTTACTACATTCCTAAGTATAATGAATTATAAATTGTATATCAGGGCATTTTTTAGTGAATATTCACTGCGTGTATCATATTATGTACATGATTTAAAGATATAAGTTTAAGTCATGATTATGTACAGGAAAATGATACAGAAAATTTTAACATTTAAAACATTTCATAACGGATGGTGTTTAATCTATGGTTTGATAAATACCATTGAAAATATTTTTTAGCTACCCAAACGTGTGTTACAGTCATTGGAGATATTTAGACTACATAGTTAATATACTTACCTCCATGAGCACAGTAAAGTTGATGTGTGGTATGTCCAGCAATTTTATGTACATCGTACACGGTATAGTTCCCACGGTTAGGCAATATAATTTCATATTACTTTTACGTTTAATGATATTAAAACTGATGATATTTTTAAAAGACAAAACTTGAAGTCATAAATTACTGAATAAATCCTTATTTGTCAGTATTTAACATATTTCCGTATTAATACCTATACATCAATATATTTTAGAAATACCCAGTGAGTCGAATATTTCGTCACTTGGTGTCCATTCTCTCTGACTGAGTGTCCAATTGGACACAGAAAGTACCCTTAAAAAAAATGCCCGGTTGTGTATGAATGAACGCAGAAAATATACGGTAAATTAATAATTATTGGATTATATTGAATTCATAGTCAAATTTACACAAATTACCTTTTTTTCTGATAGCGATTTATCAATTTTTAGGAAATTATCCCCCCTATTTTAAAATTCTGAGCACGCCACTGGTATGATATGAACGTCAATTTTACCATTCCGATAGGTCAAACCTACCCTTGGGAAGCACCACTCGTCAAATGCACGTGGTTATGTTGAATTTAATAGCAATGATAAAACATTTTAATCATTGTAAAAAGTTATGAATTTCCGTAAATCATATAAATATTGGAAAAACTATTTTGTGTTTTAAAATCTAAGTTTTATTTTTCCTATATGCAAACCACGTCGAATTCATTGAAATGAAAACCCGTTGCATTTGGGTTTTGGTCGTTTGCCAAAACAAGGCGATTTCGATGTTCAATGTCGCCAAGCAAAAGCTCTGCATGATTTGTTGTAATGTACTTTGATTAAGAATTAATACACTCTAAAACCGTGTACAATTGGTAAAGAAAAAAATAAATGAATGAACCCCCGCCTGTCGGGCGTTTGTTGTTGTCTTTCCTCTGTTTTTACTATGTATATTGTAGAACGATATAATATATACAATAATAACAATATATGAAAGAGAATTGTTGGCGCGCGCGTGCGTCAACGAATAATTGACGTGGGTGGATGAAGAAAATACATACATTGTTGGCGACGGGTCCTTCCTAAGAAATTCCGTCGCGCGCGCATCTTTTATGCGCGGGTGTGCGAGGCGCTTTCGCCGACGAGGCGTTCTTCACGGTCGCGTGCCAATAATCGATCCCGCGCGCGCTTTCGGAGACGGCCGCCCTTATTTTTCCGGGCGTTTTCGCACGCACGCCGTTTATCATTGACCGCCGGCCAAAGAGGACGGCCCCGCCCCGTGTATACGCCGCGGTGCTGTCGACAGCTGCCGTGGTGATGGTGGTGAGTGTGGCGACTGCGTGTGCGTGTGGTTGGTGTTTATTTTGACGGGGACGGTGCCGGTGGCGCGCGCGCTATCGCCCGATTAACGTTGGCGGCACTGCGGTCACACCGGATACCCGCCCGTTGGTCCCACTGGACGGGTCCCCGTTTATTTCGTTTTTTTTTTTTTTTCTATATCCGCCGCTGGGCGCACGCACGCGCTATTACTCGTACGCATACACGCACACGTTTTGTCGAGTGTGTTGTACGCATACGATGTACGGTTTTGTACACATACGTTCACGTGAACGCGCGCATTCCACTGTGAGTGTGTGTGCGTCGGTCGCTTTCTCATTTCTCTTTCTGGCGGTACGCTCCGCCGCCGCTGGCCTTCATTATTCACACGACCACCACCATAGTGCTTTATGTAGTATAGTGTGTGCTCTCCGCGCGAAACGTGTGTGCGTCGTCGTTAATGTGCGTGTGCTTTTTCGTCGTATTTTCGATTTCTCCGCGCGCGCAAAATCATACACGCGTGTTTTTGGATTAAAAATACTACGTTGTATACCTACGCGTACTCTGTAGTACTGCGACCGTTGCGTTTCGTTTCGTTTTTCCATTCATATAAATATTGTGTATGTGTTTGGTATGTAGTGTGTGTACCTACTAAAGTATATAAAAAAAAATCGTTTGCTGATCTACTCCATAACCAGCCATAGTAATCGCCAGTCACCATGGTCGTGTACGGCAAGGTAAGAAGGTGTTATTATTTACACATTTTGAACGTTTCCCGCGTTTTTCTCCTCGCCCCACTCTCGATTTTCGACAACTCGTAGTAGTTTACTCTCGCACGAGGCTTTCAGATCAATTTTTCACGTACGCTGTTCCCTCGTTTTACATATTTGTAATACAACATAGATGTGTGTATAGCGTGCTTATATGCAATTTTTTTTTTTTCTACGCAGTAACTTGACCGGCCGACAATGAACCCGCTCGTTTGTTGTGACGGTGCGGCACAGCCAGTAACAAACGGCGGCGGCGCTCCTGACCCCTTCTAAAATGCGCCTCATCGTTTGTCCTCATGAATGAACCGTTTGTATGCGTGTGTGTGTGCGTGCGTGTGCTCCATACACATTATGAAACCGCTATGGAGGGGGACCTACTCGCAGTTCGCACACATGTTAACATGCTGTCGCCGACGAATTTGACCTTTTCGTCGCTTACCGCCGCCGTCGAGGGGAAAAAATTATATCGATACGATTCACGAGAACCTGATGGAAAATCGTTCGAATAGTACTCTATTACTACCACTGCCGGAAGTAGTGCCGATGGTATACGCTAGTTTGTTCTCCGATCTTGGCGCGCCGCGCAGATGGTCGGCCACACGTCTCAGTGCCGCACACGAAATTCCTTTGGTGTTCCGCGTCGTCGCCACCGACATTTGAATGGCGTCCGAGACGATTAAAAAAACCACTACCCTAATGACGGTGTCTAATATATTATTAGAACCTACATTTAAATCGGAAAAATGCGTGTGTATTCCTTTTGGGGTAGAATAATACGAATATAATATACGAATAATATTATAGAATATTATAGAAATATGTAAGGCGGGTTCAACGTGTGTTTGTTTTGGGACGGCGTGGGTTATCCACGTTGAAATCTCGTGTACTACAGTCGCGGGGTTAAGAGTAGTGCTAATTTGGGGTGGTGGTAGTGACGGCCGGCGGTGTTTGATAGAAGGGAGAAAAATAACTATCGATCGCGCAGGGATTTCGTGTGCCAGTGTCATCTCGCCGGTAGCGGTTAGTCTTCACAACGCCCGATTTTTTTATTATTATTTTTACTGCATCGTTGTTTATTGACCTTTGAAATCCGTTTAATACGCATTTCGGCGTCCTTTGCGACTGTAGTTACTGTATTGGTCGTATAAATAATATTGGAGGGACTCGTAAGACTAATCGTCGGTACACGTAAAACATGTGAAATAGTCGAAAATTTCGCCGGTCGAGTTTATGTGGTGCGCGAGCGCATGCATCGATTTGCGTTTGCGCAAAACAGATCGCATAACTGCCAATGTATAAAAATATAACGGCCACGCAAAGCATGAATTGCTGCGATTTTGAACTTGAAAAAACGTTTGTTTGGGTGTGCGTGTGTTGTGCGTACGCACTATAAATTAATAACACACACACTCACTCTCACTCACACACACATGCTGAATATAGTCGTGTGTTCCTTTCGATTTCAATATCTCATCAATATATACATGCCTGCGTGATTCGCGCTTATATTTACTAAAACTTTTTTTAAACACGTGCGTTTTTCCCCATATAGTTGTTGTCGTATTCACCTAACCGACAATGATATAAGAATATATAATAATAATATTAATAGTAATCGTCGTGTTTAATTTGAAACCGTTGACCTTGAGCCGGCCGACGTCGGTGGTTCGTCCTCAATGTCCCCCCCCCACGGTTTTATGGCGGTGTCGGCGAAGTGCTGCCCTTTTGTTGATGTAATTCGGTTTAAATGTGCACGGTGGTGCATTCTCTCCGGTATGGGTTGGTAGTCCTGTGCGTACTGCGTGCGTTTGTATGTACCGCTGTGAGAGGATACGAACGCGAACGTACTGACGCCACCGCATGTGCATATACATAATATATCTCAACCCCTATTTTTACGCATTATTATTATGTTTAGAACGCCCACCACACCCCAAAAATATAAACGCCGTGACGTTTGTAAAATATTTTTCGCCTTTACTCATGGCTCTACCCCAAAATGAATTATATATTATTATTATATAGTATACACCGTGCTGTTGGTGAAAATAAATATGCGCTATGTAGTTTTTTTTTTATTTCTCTTTTGCTTGATGATATTGCAGTTGTACGATTTTATAATAAATCATCAATCGTGTTATTGTTGGATAATTCAATTTTACGGAATAAAATTCTAAAAAAGGTTTGGTATTCATCCCATTAATTAATTATGTTATTCTGAATACCGGCTACAATTTTTGATAATTTATTGATAATTTGGCTTCTAAAAAACAGAAGTTTTAATGATCATACCTTTTTAACTGTGATCCTATCTAGGGTATCCATATTTCATGAGCGACGTGCGGTAAAATTCAATTTATGAATTTCTTATTTAAATTAAGTATACGGGTTTTAATTGTTTTCTTAACGTACTGTTCACCAATGTACACACGTCCTCTTATTGTTCAATATTTATCTAGTTTTTAATTTATTTAATTTAAAAACATGTATTAAATTTACATAAATTCCAAAAATAAAACTGGAAATATGAGTAGGTGATAATATATATGATATATAGGTGGTGTGTACATCACAAACTGATGAAATAAATCTTTTTCTGTGTTTAAACTTTTATGTCAACGAATAATACCTAGATATATTTAAGTTAATTATTTTGAATAAGTATTGAATATATTTTATCTGATTTTAATTTCGGAATATTTTTAAAGGAACATCAATTTGGTGATTCCATATTTTTGAACAAATAGAATGAACTATAGTATCTATACAATGAAAATAAATCACGTCTTATAAAATTTATCTTTTAAACTAATTACAATCCTTTTGTCACACAAGATACCGACGCTTTATGCTTTCATTTTCTCTGTATATATTTATCATTTTAATTTTTGATTTTCGTTAACTTGAGAGGTATTTTTTTTTATAAATAAATATCCTTTAATTAATAAATGCTTGTTATTTTTAGGTTTTATACTTTCTTTAAATGACACTATATTTTTAACATGATTTCCAACACGGAATATTTTAAGTTAGAATAGACGTGTAGCAGAACGGGGAATATTTTTTTTAACTGCATTTTTGCAGCATTTTAAATTATAATTACGTTTTTTCGAATTAAGGTCAGTTCTGGAATTTATAACAAAAGCGTTACCAAACATTACAGAAGATCGTGTTAAAAGAAGTAGGTTCTGTTGTAAATTATAATTTCAAGTTACATTTTAATTAGGTAGTGAATTTTGATAGTTTTTTGAGTATTGTTCGTATTTCTCTATAACTTAGTTCTAGATTTAAATGTTTAAGTTTGTTGAATTGTTGTTTAGATTTAAATGTTTATATTTAATTGTGGTTTTGTTTACACAATTTTAAAAAATAAATATTGTGTAGTATTTTAAATAATAGATAATGGAATATTAATTTATTGTTTACAGGAATACTACTCCAAAATATATATCATGCTGTATGAAATTTGTGATAAAGGATCATTTGGAAATGATTCCAGATATACTCTCTGTGATAGAAAAAATGACAAAAGACGAAGGTATTTTAAATTAATTTTATATATTATAATTTATTTATGTATATAATATATTTATATTATGTTATAATTAAATTAATTTTAAAATGTATATTACAGACAAACTTATGCGTTTCGACACAGTCAGTACTGTTGGATATTTATGCACAGTTTTTCACCAACATGAAAATCTCAAATCTCACATCCATTCTTTTTTACTTCCGGCTATTATAAAAGCATTATCAGACCCTGCAGAACAGGTATATATTATAATATAATATAATTCTCTTATTTTTATAAAATAAATTTAATACTTTTATTTTAATAGGTAATTATGCGTGCTCAGATGGTTCTCACTTACATTATAAGTAAAGGTGTGATAAACAACAAGACTATTGAAGAAATTGTTTGTCCAGCACTTATATTAGCTGCCAATTCCACAGATGATCTCCATGTACAAAATAACATTGTCACGGTAAATAATTATGATTCTTTCTTTAATTATTTCTATTATTGCATAATTTAATTTTGTAAGTTCATGTATTTAAAGTTGTAATATTTTATGTAAAATGCTATCATGATCGTTGCCTGTTGAAAGACATGGGTAGTGAGATGCGGTGTATTTAAAGATCATCTCACTATCTTGTCTTTCATGTTGCATCGATTTAATTCAACAGCAAACTTATTGGCTTTCGGAGTCAATCTGTTGCCGTCAAAGCGGGCTGTCGTAGAGTGTTAATATCCTTTGACTATCACAGCCAGCTTTGATGAGCACCGGATCGATATTGGTCAACAGTGCTCTATCTGCATGATGCCCGTCATTAGCCGTCAAAATGGATGTGAAGTGGTTTTTTTTTTACTGTTCATATCACAGCCACTTTGATGAGCCAATGTATGTGGTACATTCTACTAATTCGTCTTTGTTTTAGCATAGATTATTACTACATTTGTATATTTTATTTTTTGTAATGCTTCCTTGGTAATTTAAATTAATAACATTGTTAAAATATAAACATATTTTATTTTAAGTTCATATCTTATTTCAAGATAATATTCTGAATTTTCTTTATATATGTATACTTATTCCCAAAAGAGAAGACACTGCTTTGCGCATCCTCAAATGACAACAGTAGGTTCCATGCCCGTTTAAAATATTTTTCAACTTTACATCACATCGTGTGTTTACGAACACGTTTGACCACTATCGACGTGTAAACACCGAATTATAATGAAATAAGAAATCTAAAATTGTATTATGCAAATACGAATGATAAACATAACGGTCGGCGTTGTGTACTCGTATTGTGGTCATCATGTAATAAGTTACGATTATTACATGTGTAATGAAAATAAATTGTAACTTGTAAGTAATGTAATAATATTGTGCGGTCAATTGTTTTTTATTTTTTAATGAATTATTAATTTTTAATTAAAATTAATTATTAATAAAATTAGCTATTAAATAAAGGAAAAAAACTTTTTTTATTGTAAATTCAAAAATAAAAAATAAAAAATTTAATTAACATAAGAAATAATAAAATTAAAATAGCGATCATAATTTTTCGAATACACTATTCAATATATATATTTAATTAATAAAAATTATATAATTTAATATAATTATTAAATTAATATTAAATATAAATAATATAATAAAAAAAAATATATATTTAGCGCTAACAAGTGCACGACAAAACGAATAATACGTGTGTATACACGCAAAAGTGACAACAAATATTGTTAATGCCTTGTAAAACAGTAATTTAATTTGGGCAGTGTTCCGTCGGGTATGCGCCGGAGTAATTTGAGTATCGAGTAGGTTCAATGAAAACGTTCGGCCGCCTGGTGATTCCTTTTTTTGGAATGAAGTATAGATATGTAAGCATGAACTTACAAAATGAAAAATGAGTCAACGCAAACTACCCATTATTTATACTCACTTTATCGTTGGTTCTTAAAATAATGCATCTGTCAACTAATGGCCAGTATTACAATCATTGTTTATAAGTCCAGTTACCTAACGGTCCCTTAAAACTGGTTATCTATATAGCCGTGGTTAAAGCATTTATGCCTGTTATCATAAAAATAGTACTCCGCCAGTATTGAGTATAGTAACTCACTGTTTTGATTGTTTGAATAATTTTATATTATATGTGTGTTTTGATTAGGATTTATAGCATATTTTAATATTTATATGATAATTTAGAAAATCGAAATAATGAATAAAAGGCTTACAAAAGTGAAAACTTTAGTTTTGCTGAAGAAGTAATCAATGAATTTAGTTTCAAAACATTGGTCAGTTATAAAAGAACTGCAAACTGAACTAAGTCATCTTCTGCTTCATTTTCATCCTCAATATTAATATTAAATATATATATAATATCAATATTAAATATATAATCTTAATCCATATTATCAAAAGCTTGTTTCACAGCCCACGTGTATGGTACGCTGAGTATCATCATATGCACGTTTTTCAGTTTATATTGTTGAAGTTTGTCAGCGCCATGTGACAAGGCCTCTAGCGCATACAAACTTCAATATTGTTTAATTGAAAAACGTGCGTATGATATACAGCGTACCATGTGTCTGGCTGTGAAACTGGCCTAATACATCCATAATTATGTACCTACTCTGAAAGAATTGCAGACTGATAATATTGAATAGTTATATCTTTGAATGAATTTAATATTTCTCTTCTTAAATGTTCATATTCATTGACAGTAAAAATCAACTTTTTTACACATTTTTAATATTATTTTTGATAAGAATATCACAAATACGTAAATCAACCGCCAATCAGATGCTTTAATACATTTTATAACTGGTAAGCATAACCAACACCTAATTGTCAATAACAATATAGATTGAAGTTTGTAATACTCATTATTTACCTTATAGACCATTAAACACTGATTGGAACGTAACCGATGATAGTAATACTAGCCCTAAGCCAGTTACATACTGGAGTTATGTTTGACATTGGCATATTTTTTGCACGTTTAGGAATCACTACTGTAAAATTGACATTTGGCGCACAGTATCGTCAGCGTTCATTTTTCATGTACACTAGAATTAATATAATATTTTTTTTAAATAAATTTGTTTTAAACTAACATTGATATAACTGTAAATTAAATTATTAAGTACCTATTAATTAATTATTTATTGTTTTAGAAAATAAGATCATTTGATTATTTTTTTTATAATTAACTATGAATGGTTAATTGATGTATTATTATTTATTTATAGTTATTTTAATTTCAATATATTGTAATACTATTATTATTATAATTTTTAATTATTTCAGAGAAGTTTTAATTCGAAGGCGTCTAAATGGTCAAATCGGATGTGACGTGTTGATATTTAAAATCATATCACAGCCGTTTTTGACAATTTTGGCGGCTGATCGTAGTCTTCAAATTGGTTTATAATTGACTTCAGATGCTCACAAAGTATCTGTGAAATGTTGAATTTATAGTCATATCACAGCCAGCTTTGATGAGCGTTAAGAGTTGACATTTCTTCCTGGAGGATCTATATTTTCATTGGCAACTGAGGATTTGTGGTTCTCGTCAAAGTGGTTGTGACACGTTCTGGTTTTCGTTTTAAATTCAATTAATACCGTATCACAGCCAGCTTTGTATGAGCGCTGCAATTTCTACAATCGTTATCTAATCATAAAATGATTACTTTTTGATTGTTAATATTGAGATATTATCTAATTACTATTTACATATTTTTTATCTTGATTGATATTAGTTAATTCTTAATTTTTTTATTTTTAACAGTTAGTAGGAAAAATTGTCCTAAAAGTAAGTGACAATGTGCTGTGCAAGACTGTGTTGCCATTTTTAATTAACAAGAGTCATAATGATTGTATCTATGTCAGATTGGCAGCGTTATTGAGTTTTCCTGAACTTGGTCATTCATTAGACATAGAAAACAAAACTAAAGTATTGGTAAGTTATTTTATAATATTTATCCTATTTTATTATAACTAAAGTATTTTTTTTTTTTAGTTACCTCGTTATGTAGAAATGTGTAATGATCGTGTGGGTACTATTCGGAAAACATGTGCTGACATTATTGCACCATTATCAGCATGTTGTGATGATGCTCTAAGACGAGGGCCTATAACCAATGCTGCTGGACGCTTACTTGGCGACAGTTGCAAATTTGTACGACAGACTGCATTAGAAAACTTGGGCCCATTAATTACTACATTTGCAACTCCTGCTGTTACATCATTGGTTACTACCCGAACATATATTCTCATGATGGTCAGCAATTTCACTGATGATTTACATTATATGACGTAAGTTCTATACTTAAGTTTATCTTTTATGTCTACAATTTGTATAGTCTATATTCCTGCTATAGAAAAGTTCTCAACTGGTGCAAAAATGTTAGTAAATCAATTTAAACATGATGATAACATAGTCCATGCTTTATCTCTGAAACATTAAAATGCGTAAGGTTTGAATATGATTAAAATTCAAATTACGTTTAAAATTAAATATTTTAGAATTGATATTGTGTTACATTTTCAAGCGCCAGTGGTTATCATAATTTGTTATATTCAATAATCATTGGTTATAGTCATTTCAAGTGTTGATTACATACATAGTGGTTGGAAAACAATTGGAACAACAACTTACTACATTAGATTCACTTGTACTATGATGAGTTTTATATTTGATTCTGTTGAATCTATTATATAATGTGCTAATATAATTGTATTTTGTTTTCCGTTTTAATCGCCGTCATACTTTGGATTTATGATTTTTCTTTTTTCCGTTCATCTGTATTTCGACTTCCGAAGATGTGAAGTTTAGGTACACTCCGTATAAGCTCTGTGTTCACTTAGAGATGGCGGTATGTGAAATTCATTCACCGGTATGTCTGTTTTTTCGATAAATACTGTATTTACGGTAATTACCATATGCACAGGGTAAATACTGTATGTTCGGTAGTTATCGTTTTCACAGATTGTGTGCTAGCATAATAAAAAATTGTAAGCACTGTTCTAAAATTAATTTAAACATTAAGTGTTATACAACATTGTTAATTGGTTCTACAGTGCGTGGGGATGAAGCCCCCTACCTATTTTATATTACAAAATTGAGGCGTATGCCCAAAAAATTATTTATGACCACATCACTGCATGAGACGCATAATTTACTTTTAAAATATACTTAATTATTCTTAAATTGTTAGATTTATATTTTTCTTAAAATTTCTTTAGAATTATCTATTAAATATAACCGCTTAGAAATTGAGCATTGGATGTTTACTTAGTTCTTAATTATGTATATCTACTACACCTCGTTGACTACCCTCGGGAATCAAACCGCAGACCTCGTGTGTCGAAACATACTTTTCTACCCATTTCACCACAGCCAATTCATACAATCCTATATAGTATAATTAATAAAATATTAGTACATACCTTATTGATACATGGAAAAAAACAGCGTACCTAGTACCTACTTATATTATTTTATCTAAGGGACGAAATACAATTACGTATTAAACATTTCATTTTACAGAACGATGGTGTGGTGACATCACCCTCCAAAGTACTAAATTATTATGTACGCTATCTAATTATTAGTTATTTACTATAATAAAATATTTTACACTATACAATTTATAGTATAATAATTTTATAAAAAATGTACACAATAATAATAATAATACGAATACCGGAGTTTATGTCATAATCTCTATTGTGACCTATCGGCCACCCTTAAAAATTGTTGCAATAACTAATATTTAATATTGACATTATAATCTAATTATATCATATTTATCATAATATATAAAACCTTTTTAATAATGTCGAAACGACTAAACCTAAATGTACATTTTAGGCCTTTGTTGACTATTTAGTGATAATAATTTATTATTTTTTTAACTGTGCTGTTGAAGTTTGCAGTGCTTATAGAAAATTGCTTGTAACTTGTTAATATTCAACAAATTTTTCAATGTTCCAACTATATTCAACAAGTGACCAACAATTGTTAGAAAGATTTGAAACACTTTCCAGTATACGAGTAAAAACCAGTAACTATCAATATATCGATAACTACCAGTATTTGGAAATTCCGGTGAGTCACCGGTATACCAAATATACCGTCACTTCTATGTTAACTCTATAGATCTTGTGGAATAAAATCGTTTTATTGCTTCAGCGTTTTTTGTGTCGTCGTTTTATCATCTCGAAATCCCAAAATCGAAGTTTTTAACCCTTTGTTGATGTTTTTTAATACCTTGGAGGTAGGATTCGGATTTCTTGGACGGTTTAACCCCCGACTGAATATTTCTTTGTCTACGAATCTTCTCTGTACGGCCGAGACGTTTCTTCCCAATATATGTGGTAGTCTATATTATGAATCGAAATACAGTACCTTCTGTTATCTGAATCTGAATTCGAGAAATTTTGACCACCTTATCTCGATTATTTTAGTGGTATAGGGTGTCGATTGCCAAACCAATTTTCGATATGGGTACATCAGTTTGAATTCCACTGCCAATCAGATTTTTTTTTTCTCGGCGTACACGGAGATAACTAATGTTCAATATTTATCCAATGTATACGATATGGGAACAGAATCTTAATAAATTTTCTTATTATTAGGTATTTATCATTATATTTATTATATTTTTTTCTGTTCGTTTGAACTACATATAATTGAACTTATTATAATATCCTGTGGCAATTTTTTTTTCGGACATTTGTAAATTTCCATCTGGAGATAGTAGTTTTATAAAACACTGAAAAGAACCATCCTTAATAGAGATCAGATGACGTCTATGTGGACCATGATAGTGAAGAATAGGTTAGTCGTCTATTTTGGTGGTACAACCTCCGATCAGAAATTGTGATACTTCTGTTGGTTCTAAATTACGGTTTGGAAGAAATCATTTTTTATATTATATTTTGGTCGATGGATTATACAGTATTAGGAATGACAAATATATCTTATCTTATCTTTGGCTTATTATAGAATGGGAATTATACTTTTAATATTTGAAATTGAGTTATTTCTAACAAGTTTGGAACTCGTTCCAATATATATAGAACTTGGTAGTAGGTATATTTTCAATTTTATGGGAGAGGATTCAAAAAATATTGAAAACAATAGTAATGAAACAAAGGGATCTGTGTACTTTTCAGTATATTTAATTTGAATTTGAAATTCTTTGATTTAAATGCACTTAATTTTCATATTGTTAAAATCTTACATTTTATTTATAATATAATATTTTGCAACATCTGGAAAAAATTATTTTAAAACTAATATACATTTCTAAATTTGTTTAAACATTGAAAACAAATTAATAATTTAATAATATTTTGTAGTAGCCAAATTTGATATTTAAATTAATTTACAATAAATTATATGTAGATTAGTAAATTGATTATTGTACATTTGTACGAATATATTATCAAATACTCACAATGACTTGTTATTGTGGTCTTGTAACTACATACTCGTGGTGCAGCCAAACATTGACATCCTACAACTTTTTAATAAAATTACCAAATATACTAAAATTGAAAGTACTGCTGAGTGTTGGCTGGATTTTGCCAGGCAGATGACTATTAGCGATTATAATATGACTCGATTGTAATAATCACTGCACTAAACATAGTGGCATCCGATTATTCTTGCACACTGTGTGTTTTACATTGCAGCGAGTTATTTTTATTATCTAATCAATAGTGTGTTACTAACGTGCAAGTCATGTTGAATTTTAACATATAGACTGTCGTGTAGTTAAAATAATCACCATCAGGTAAGCGCTGCTACCCAAATTGTGCCCGAAAGTTGAACCAAACCTGATTCCATATTACCTTCCTGGCGTCTAACCTGTTTTTCACAATCATGATAACCTAAACAATCTCATAAATTCATATTGGTATGACTATAATATATTTTTATTTCTATTCCTATACCTAGTAAAATAAAGTTCAATTTAGATATAATTTTATTATATATGTTTTTAATTTAAAGAATTCATTATTTACAGTATGAAATGTCAAACTAGTCAAGAATATTTTAAAGCCACAGAGTTGTTAATGGATCGAGAAAAACCCTGGTCAAATGAAACAACAATGAAAAACGACAATAAGTAATTTTTGAATTATTCTCTATTTTAGATAAGGCAACCTGGTGTAACTTAGAACATAATCCGTAAAGTCGCAGTGACCGGTTTCAATCTTGCTACCTCACCATAAATAATGTTATATGTTAGCATACAGAGTACCATATACACGTATGCTATATATAACTTGTTATTTGGCTAACACTTTTATATAATACTAACCTGCATGTGGTGGCAGACTTGGTTTCGTCTGTCACCTGGTTACTCTCTTATTGTGCGCAGAGTATAGTGCGAGTTTTCTAGCAGGGTTATATTTACTAATTGAATTGATATTATTTTCAATTACTTTTTATCATTTGAAATCATATCAGTATAAATAAATTGTTTATGCTATAAAAATAAATTATAACCATTTTACCAATATTTATTATTGGATTAAGTCTTGTTTTACTACGCCTCTCAATAGTTTCAATTTTTACTTTTGGAACTCATGTATTTACAAATGTTCAATTAGAATTTGTCGTTCAAACTTAATTTTGATAATGGTGTTTAAAGTTTGCAGATATACACATATACACACAGTGGGCCCAGCGCGTCGCGGTATCTACCAATCTACATGGTGGGTAGGAACAGTATTCATTCTATATTTTAAGAGACCCGAGGGTCCCCTCAGGTTGAGCTCTTCTTCCCCAGAAAGTTTGATCAAGTGGTCATTCTCCCTATTCTAAATTGTATTTATTCCACGATATGATACAAAATCGCAATGTAAAATATGCCATTTTAATTATTTTAGTTATTATTAAAAACTTAAAATCATTATAACTTTAAAACTTAGTTCGAGTGATAAATTCTAATTGCACAATCATTCTTAACTCGTTGAAATTATGCAGGTTCCAAAAACAAAAATGTGTGATTAAAAGGGGCATGGTAAACTCAACAGGTTCCGTATTAGGTAAACAATTTTTGTTGCAATTTTTTGAAGCGTGCATCAAGTAATCTAGATTATTGCAGCTAATTTTAATGAAAAAGATCCTTTTCTTTCTTTATATGAATTAATGTGAATATTCTAATATGTAAATCTGAGGGCTCTCTTGCCTGTATATACTACTAAATAAATATTTTTGAACCCCTGATTTGGTCGTGGTTTAGATGTGTAACTCAAGGGTGCAGATGAACTGGACAGGTTATACACATTGTATTTTCATTTATTTTTCTTAGATTTGCTCGGTATTTTAAAAAGGCAAAAGCTTGTGGTGTGGTATACAACAATGTATTAGTGGATCGGCGACAACAGCGCCTGTGGCCGGGAGTTCATATGACACTTGTGCATGTATTTGAATGCATTTTAGAAAGCTATATTTTAGTCTACTTGCTTATTTTGATACCTAAATATTAGGTAGTGCAAATTTTCTTGTAGGCTTATACCAAATAGTTAATAGATATTATTGACAATTACTTTTTATTGATGAAAGGTTAATTAAAACCAATAAATATCGGTATAATGAAATTGAATAATGTTATAGAAAATAAATAAATACTATTTTATCATTATTGTTAAATAATTAAGATACTACATAAAAATACAAAAATTGTACAATTCCTAAGAGAATAATGCAGTAAATAAAAATTCTTACAGTTAATGTGTACAGTAAGTCCATCGTAGTAACTGGGTTTACGGTTAGGGATTTAAATGTTTGACAATTTTTTACTGTATTTTCGTTTAAGAGAATATTACAACTGCTGTTTATCCAACTGAAAATATAGGAATTTACGTTTGGCATTCATATTGCAACCTTGTCATTCTAATATTAAAGTAAATTTACCTATTACGAAATTTATAGATGAAAAATACTACACCCAATTCTATGGCGCGGCTCACACATGGAGTATCTATATAATATTATTCACTACATATATGCACCTTGTCATACTTTTTTTTTTTTTTCGTGTATTTTATTTAATATTAACGGTCTTTTTAATTACACACTGCAATAATAGAGAGCTTCTATTCATAAATGTTCAATATTTCTGCTGAAGTGTCAAATTAGGATTGAAAATTTTTTTGCACAGTTCAACTGTAGTGTAAATGGGCCTTAATTTTAGAATTAATGAAGTTATGATAATAATGTAATACATATTTTTCTTATATTGTCGGTTGGTTAAACAGAGAAAGCAAATGCAGTTGTAAATTCTTCTTCATAAGTATTGATTATATAATGTACGGTTGTATCACTTTACAAAACTATATTTTAGTCTATTTTGCTTGTCTTAAGTACCTCAATTTTTAGTTAGTACAAGTCTTGAAGTAGACTAATAAATAGTTGATCGATATTATTTACAATTACTTTTCATTAGTGAAGAGAAAATTGAAACCCTATTGGTATTATTAAATGAAGGAAATTATTTTTTTTAAAACATGTAATACATTATATTGATTTTAATTTTAATTTAGATTTTGGGTTGCTGATTATAATGTGAAGACTGAATCTGAAGAATTATACAGTACTTTTGCTTACTGGAGAGAACCCATCTGTGATACATCATCTGTGATACAATCATCTTTTAGTTTTGAAGTATTATGGATATAATTTTAATTTTTATCTTAACAAGTCTTCACAAAATTGTTTTCACTTTAGAATGATTGTGATGATAGAGAATCAGAAACGGAACGACTTCAAACGATGATACCAAATAAGTTGTGGTACGTGCCAATGAGTAACGATTGTGAGTATTATGAAAACTAAAAACCATAGAATTAAATTCTTATTAAATTTATATTGATTTAATAATTTTAGCTAATTTAAATTGTACTGAAATGAAGAAATCTGAGTTTGAAGTGAAACCAATTAAAGAAGAAAACAATGAAGATTCTAAACCTTCAGTTGACCTCAATGGATGTGATCTTGTTGTACCTGCAATACTGCTTGATCATTATGCTGACATGGCTGGTGCATTTGATGACAGTGATCTTGCGTCCCAGTGTGCTTGTATGTTACCTGCAGTGCTTGTTACTATTGGTCCTTCTCATTGGCCATTGCTCAGGCATACTTACTATGTTCTTGCTTCACATAGATCAGTATGTTGCATAAATATATTTTAAATGGTTTATTAAACCCCATTTAATATTATTTTTGTAATTTTATAGTGGAAAGTAAGAAGAAAGGCTGCATCTTATATACATAAATTAGCTATTTACATTGGTGAAGAAGCTACATCTAGAGATCTTTTACCAATATTTGAGTCTCTTGTATTGGATTTGGACGAAGTACGGTCTGGTGCTATAGACAATTTTGCTGCCTTTCTCAAGGTAAATTATGAATTTTTTTCACATACTATGAGGCTGCCCAGAAGATCTTTCTATATATTATAGATTATAAGTTGAATTTCCAGTCCTATTCTTGTTTGTTGGGTCTCTTTCCATAACTGACTGTTTTTATTACTAAATATAATTCTGAAAGTGATGAAAAATATAAGGTCCGTGTTTCATCTGATAATCTAGTGATGAACCCAAACCCAAATTATACCTGATTTTTGTACAAAACAATAATATTAAGTTTTTAAACAATTAAATTATTTAAAGAACAAAATTATTTTATTTGTAATATGATGTGAAACATATGGTCCGTGTTTCATCTGATACCCTAGTGATGAACCTGTAACCAAAATATTTCTGATTATGTTTTGTAGATTGTTCATATATTTTTATTATAATTATGATGAAAAATTTATGGTCCGTGTTTCATCTGATACCCTAATGATGAACCTGTAACCAAAATATTTCTGATTATGTTTTGTAGATTGTTAATATATTTTTATTATAATTATGATGAAAAACTTATGGTCCGTGTTTCATCTGATACCTTAGTGATGAACCTGTAACCAAAATATTTCTGATTATGTTTTGAAGATTGTTAATATATTTTTAGTATAATTATGATGAAAAACTTATGGTCCGTGTTTCATCTGATACCTTAGTGATGAACACAAACCTAAATTATTTCTGATTTTAATATAATAATTTTAAACTCATTTCATACAAAAATGGTGGGAAATTTTAACATTATTTTACATTTGTTACTGCTTGCATTCACAATTTAAAATATTAATATTTTTATCTTAAAATGTTATTCTATGTAGACGTGTGATAATACGTCTTCTATAATTTTTTCCAAAATCACTAAAAAAATTAATCATTATATAGTGATACTTTGTTACTACATATTAGTGTATTAAATTAATTTGAAATTGTTATTTTTATTATCTATATGCTACGTTAATATAATAATATATATTTGATAGATAGATTTTTTGATTAAAAAAAGATTATATCTCAGAATAAACCGTGAATCATTATTTTTTGTTCATGTAATTTTTAGATTTGATTATTTGATGAATATTAAATTAATTATAATTATGAATCAATTAAAAAGATGTATTATCTTAATTCATAATTGTATCTTAAAATATAATGAAAAAAAAAAGAGAAATTTAGGACTTACAGTAGGGAATTTTGAATACTATCATCTTCCATCCCGCTCTACACATATTTTGCTAGTGATTTTTTTTTTTGTATATATAATATAATAAATATATAATACTATATATTTATTTTTAATAATGGATTACGATTATTTTTAAAGCCACAATATATTAATATCATATGAAGATGTTTTTTTGAAACCAGTATAATTGAATCAAATCAAAACAGGAAACCGAAAATTCAAGTAATAAATAATTTAAACGGTATGGGATGATTAGTGTTGGCTGAAAGTAAAAAAGGACTTTGGTATTTTAAAACTGTTAAGGAGAGAATTTTTGAATTTCTATCCATACATACCTTAATATTGATTTTTAGAAAATTTCATTTGCTGTGACTTGTTACATAATATAATTTCAAAATAATATAGTCCATACAAAAATTAATAAAATTAAGTATGAATTGAGTATTTTTCAAAAATTTGTTATATAGAACTTTTTTACTCAGAGTCTGCAATAGATTGTATTATAATATATATCTTTTGACTACATCTAAAATTAACATGTGGATACTGTGCTCGTGCTTGCATTCATACTATCTGTCCAAAATCAGATTGTAAAATACACAATGTTATTATGCTGATAAAAGTGACATTAATTAAATTTGGATATTGCCTGGGTAAAAGCGATTAAGTACAAAAACGCTTTCGGGAAACCAAAAGAACCGTCAAAAACATCCAAAAGTTAAAATTTAAGTTAATATTTGTTGTTTTTTCACACCATTCAATGTAGATTATTAAAATCCACAAGAATTTGTAATTAAACAAAAACCTTTTAAATTGGACTTATTCCCTTTTACTCCCGGACACCGTCCATTTAATTTAATTTTGGAAACAATTGAAATATAAACTTGAGAATGGTGAAGGAGTAAATATATATTTTTCAATTGTGATTTCATAAATTTACTATTTACAGTATTTACCCAATAATTTAAAAATAAATAAATGATAATGTTAAAGTAGCACATTGTAGAGCCATCATGTTGTTCAATTAATATATTTGAACCCCCATTCTCGTTTTCTATTTTCCTATTCACGTGTGATCTTAATTCAATAATATTGTAAACCTATACTTATTTTCAATGCATAAAATTTAATTTGTTAGAATCTAACCATGTTAATTGTGTGTTATTAGATGTTATCAGTGACCGTTCGTAGCGAGTTGGCGCCAATGATGTGCCGTTTTTTGAAAACTGATTACGAATGTAATTGGCGTTTTCGACAAAATTTTTGTGAACAACTTGCAGAATCTTTACACTTGTTTACACCACTTGACATGTACCATCACATACATGAGGTGTGCTTGTCATTGCTTATGGACAGAATATCGTCTGTTCGTCAGTCTGCTTTGTCATTGGTAGTTTATTTTATTGTTATTATATTTATGTTGGATGTGAAGGTTAAGTTATTTGTATGTATTTTTAGGTTCCTGAATTATTGGTGGTACTCAACAAAAATCTAAGTTTAAAACGGTTGATGTTAAATGAATTAGTAACACGTTTTGGTCGAGCAGACTTATGGAGTAGACGACAAATGTTCGCCCAAATATGTTCATATATTCTGAATTATGGTGATCATTGTTTATCTAATGTTGATTTCAATAATGAATTATTACCTTGTTTGCTTAACTTGGGATCTGATCGCGTACCAAATGTCCGGTTAATGGTTGCCAAGACTCTTTATACTCAAGTTGCTAACAATCGTAAGTAAAAAAAAGTAATCTATATTTGTAATTTTACTTATATGTATTCATATTAATTTATAGCTATTTTCATGGATTTGGAAAATCCACAACATAATGTACTCACTGAAACGCTGACAAGGTTACGAAGAGACGAAGACCGGGATGTTCGTTACTTTGCTGAAGGCAACCGGGGGTTTGGTATTAGTGCCAATTAGCTTTTTTTTATAAACATGCGATAATTTTATATATTTTTTAATTTTACAACTGTTTTTCATAATAAATTTAATACAAAAATGGCTGTGCCAATCTTTTTTTTAATTGCATATAAAAATATAAATACTTAGATTATATTATAAATTTTTATTACTATTATTGTTATTATTATAATATTTATTGAGATGTATATTTATATATATGTATATATATACAGATTAATAACATTTTATTTTTGAGATATAATATTTTTTTTTTGTTTTATTCACTACTGCTATTTCATATCCCTATACCTACCTACCAATAGTCAAGTCAGACATAATTATTATAATTAGGCTGTTTTATATGAACAGCTAAATGATATATTAATAAATAATAAATGTGAGATTTATTATAAAAAACACACGTTCAATATTTTTGAAAGACTAATTTTTTACATTTCTGTTCAATATACACAAAATTTAAAAATACTTATAATATAAGAATATATGTATATATAAAATATTATATATAATAATCTGTAAAATTGTAAGAGATCATCATATCATGGCTAACTGACTAGGGTTGTTACTGCTGTGTTCATTACTGGTGGTGGCTGTTGAACGCTCTCCTGATACCTGTCAATTAATTGACGACATACTGGACATAGTGTTAGTTGTTGTGCACAGTATTTACAGTAACCTCTAGAAAATATAATGGTTTCATTTTATTAATGAAAATTAAAAGTGAAAAATATAAGAAATACAAAAAAGCTTAAATGTTTGGATCCTTTGGTATTTAGATAAGATAGTATAGTAATATACAATAGTTTCCATTTGAAAAAGGATTCCGAGTGAAATTCGATTTTATAAAGTTAAATGCGAAGATATAGTTATAAATTATTAAATATAAATAAATCAAAATTTGATAATTGTAGACAAACCTAATTAATTTGTAAATTGGTTTCGTCCAGTTCTATCTGATGTACATTAAATAAAATATACAGTGTTTAGTTTTTAATCGGTACATGTATGAGGTATAAAGGATGAACCATTCATTCAGTTTAGATAAAAATTGCTAGAATAGTTAATTATGGTAATCTACTTGTTCATTATAATAGAGTAGACCCAACAAAAATAAAGTAATACTACAGTACCATTACATTTTAAAGTGTAAAACTAAAAATTTAAGGGATTGTATAGACAATTTTTAAGAAATATAAATAAAGTTGGTCCTGTATCTACCACTTTTTATTGTTAAGCTTTAATAACACTAAAGTAATAAATTTAAAATCCCAAATGAGGATTACTCCAAAATGCCTTCTATTCATTTAGTAAAATAAAAATATATTGATTAATAATTTTAATTATAAAATTTAAAGTCGTGTGTCATTATCATTTTCTCTTGGTGTGTTTCCACAATGTATCATGATATTTGTGAAAAATTATGTTAACGCTCTATAACTATAACTTCTCTTTTGAAATTGCATTCAATATTTATACAAAACATGAAAGATAAGAATATTTACTATGCACGAGCGTGGATTTTTTTCAATATGTTCATTTTAAAGCCTAAAATTACAAGATTGAAAATCGTAAAATTTTAAAATTAAAAAAAAATGCATTCTATCTTTCACTTTTTGCATAATTTTTGACTACGATTATAACCCATCCAGTTCATCTGCGCCCTTGGTAACATCACATATTTGACTAAATCAGGGGTCCAAAAAAATTAATTGAACAATGTGTGACTTAATTATCATGGATATTATTGGGTAATCAATGTTTTGCTGGAAGTATTCCTATAGAGATAACCTAAAAAAAAGTATGTAGCAACATCTGTGTTTTCACAATTTTAATAACCCCTAAAAATTAAAAAATATAACGGTCACCAAGGGCACAGATGTACTGGACGGGTTATTATTATACTAACAGAGAAGTTATAGCTATAGAACTCGAATGTATTTTAATATCGCTAATATGTGTGTATCGCATCATCTTAAGAGGACGACATATGCACGGTTTTTAAGGAGTTCTGTATAGACAATTATTTCAAAAATATTCAATAATTTAAAAATATTATACAATATAGTAACATGAGGAAAGCTCTTGAAAGTAAATTACTAGTAGGGGTAAAACAGAATATATAGAGTATGATTTTTGGTGAAAGGTAATACAGAGGGAAGAGGGAGACAAGAAATAAAGTTGAGTGGGAGAGGTAACCTAAATAGGTTTTAAAAAACACATTTATTAACAATAAATGTAGGACCCAATAACCATTTTGATAAGAATTGTTACCAGGTTAATAGTATACAGTAAAGAAACATAGCTGGGAGAACGGGCTCTCTCCTCACAACTTCATTTGCTCGTTATTCTCTCTAACGTCACTAAGCTTTGCTTCAATCGAAAATATCCCCCAAATTGCTATGAAACACTACATGTTGTTATTAGAAGTGTAGATGTAATCTATATAACCCTGAATCTATTTGTTCATATACCCCAAAAAATGGGTACAAGTATAACAATTGGATCAAGACTTTCTGGTCAAAATGTCGTTTCCAGAAAATAAATAAGAAAAAAACAATAAACATTATAAAATTTCACCGAGAATCCAATATATATATATTTTCTAATGTTGATGCAGTAAACTAGGAATATTTCAAAGTACTTACTCATGTTTACAAGGATGTAACATGACATCAGCTTTACGGTCAAAACAGATTGTACAAGAGTCTTCATCGGCTGTTTGTCTACCTAATAGTTCCAGTCTCATTCGTCTAATAAAATAAACAAATGAAATTATAATTGTACATTTTTTTTATTCATAATATGCTCACTTTGGTAAAATGGTTTTTTCTTTTTCATCCAGTTCTCCATGCTTATTCATAACATTAAACTTTATACCTTTGGGAGGATATTTAAAAGGTTTACTACCAAAGTTAAAACGACTTTGTTGGAAAGTCATAAAACTGGCGGCAGCAAAAAATTCTGACCTAAAAACATATTAGGTGTACATTTATAATGTATAATAATTATAATTAATTTTATAAACAAGATGATTCTTTTTCAACATAATAACACTCATTTTCTTTTTAAACATTTGTTTACAAGTATTTTTAAAAATCAGCTAATAGGGAATGGAAGCACTTATATATATTTTAAATAACATAAAAATGAATAATTAACATTGGTAGGTAATCCTTATATAATCCTAAAAATTGCCAAATTGTTGATTATTCCTTTTTATAATATTATTTAAAAATTTCTCATTTTATTTATAAATCTACCTATTGATAATTTAGTTATAAATTAATTTAATTACCAGTGTTACCTATTTGTTCTTAATTTCATAATTTGTTTGATTGAAAATAAAAGTTTCTCTTATTTGTTTGCATTTCATTAATAAACATGTTTTGTTTACCATTATTATGTAAGTAGGTACATATCTATAAGATAAATATAATTAATTTAAGAAAAAATTACAGTGCCCATAGGTGGGTAAAATGGCTGGCCATAGAAGGGGAAAATGCAATTAAAAAAAAATAATACTAATTTCTCAATCCATGTTTATAAGACTGAAATTTAAACTAAAGATTGGTATACTTAAAGTACATACGGTTTAATTTTAAATTGAGAATAAATGTAATAAATATAATAAAAAAAATTCTCAACATAGCCATAGGATTTTTCTTATCCGTTTATCGAAAAATGACCTCTCTAAAGCTACTCCACACTAAAGAAACATTGTCTCCATTTTCTACAACAAAGTCTCAGTAAAAATTTAAAAACATGAGTGTCCAGACCAAAGAAACATACTTCATAAAAATTTTAGTCTTCGGGAAAATACGAGAATGACAGTAGTATTGCTGCAGCTGCTTGTGTAATTTTAAGTTTGAAAACAAAAATTACTTGCACGTATTCCGTTCAAAATACCTATTTTTACCTAATAAAACCAAACCCAGTTGTTCTATATTCCTTATCATTCCATAGCATAAATTTTATAATTAAAATCATCCACTTCGTATAATGCTCTGCAGTGCTAACAATAGTGTACCTATTAGCTTACAACTTAGCTCTTGACAACTTTTTATTAATAATTTAAATTTATTTTTGAAAAAATATTTAATCTTAATTTACTATTACAATTATCTCTGTTCTTTTCTTTATGTTATTTTTTGTTAACTGCCCGGCGTAAACATACATAATAAATGCCCTGAAAAAGAAGGTACCTAAGTATTGGGTTCGTCCTAGTCCTTTAATAAAGGAAAAATATAGTGCTAATGATTTAATGACCGATCTTAAATGTGATGACATTGGTTTATCTGGAGAACTAAGATATATATATATATATTTATATAATTATAATAAATAATAAACATGTGTATATATATATATATATAAATAGCATTAGGTAATTATAATTTAATAATATATATTAGAATAAAATACTGAACAGTGAACACATGTTGTAGATTTGTAGAATAAGTATGATTGGTCTGGACGTATCGATACATTGTCACTGACTTTGCTTTTGTAGAAAATTATAAAATAATCTTTTCAAAGTACCATCCTAATTATATTTTTTATCGATATTCTAGTCAATATAAATACGTGAAAACGAAAGTGAAATATTTTCAATCATTATACACACTCCACTAATCATATAGTTGTTTCTAGATATATAATAAATAAATAAATAAACATAATTATAAAACCAATAAATCTAAATTTGAGTAAAATATAAAACCCATATTCTACAAAATTATTAATTTAATTTCCAGAGTTTATTTAATCATCAGTTGCTAAACACTGAAGATGGAAACTGGTTTCCGAAATATGTATTTGTTAAAATAAAACAAATTATTTATAGAATTTTTTTAATTAGAAAAGGTCTTTAAATTTTATTTAAATAAATCTATAAATTACTCAATCTACTAAAAATCCTGAAATTGAGTGTTTATGTAAAATGAACCACCTGACATTGAGGAAAACATTTGTCTTTGTACTTGGCATGTTGAAATATTTTATCATTAGAAGCAACAAGTTGACCATTTAGGTAGAATGTTGCATTAGGAGGTGTATCCACTCGTAATAAGCAACCCACTGTATCTCCTTCTCGCCAGGGCCTTCCAGATACACAGCTACTCGTACTTCGTGCGCCTTGCCACACTAGTTGTCTGCAGCCATCATAGGCTACTGAATACTCATCGTCACCTATGCCATAACCCTCCTATAATTTGGTTTAGTTTCATTAATTTAACAACATTTATCATAAAATAAATATACTTACATGATTAAAAAATTTTGAATTTTTAGTTGACCATCCAATTTGCATGACACCAGATGTTAGTATTGTTACTTCATAGTACCAAGTTCCTTTGTCTATTTGGAATGTACAACGAACACTTTCAAAACTACACGCATCACATCGAGCCTAATATTAATAGCATATCAAAAGTTTAAAATTTTATGTATACTATTTAGTAATTAAGATTAATATATTTTATACTTCTAAACCAGAAGGACCAAGTTTTAAATACTCGCTAGCATCTTCTTGATTTAATATTGCATTTATACCATCCATAGTCACATTTGAGTATGACAATGTCCTTTTATCATCTACAACTAATTATTAAACATTATTATTCATTAAAGTTAATGTAGTCTATAAATATGTATTGTATTAATGTATTATGTAGTGTATTACATATGTTATCAAGTAGCCATTCAGCACAAAATCCAACTTGAGCATATAATGGCTGATCTGAACCTGTCAACCTTTCAAATATTGATAACATGGCCAATGGTCCAGTCTTCATAAAAGTTTCAATTGTAAATCTATTTTCTCCTTATCATAATAATAAAACATAATAATAATTATTAAATTACAAATATAAACTATAGTAAAAATAACACTTACTTATTTGTGCAAATTTTTCAAGTGCAATTAATGAAAAGAGTATAATTGATGGATGTACTTGCAAATCCTAGAGAAAAGTTTATTTAATTACTAAATATTAAAAAGATAATATTATTATATTTATATATGTCTGTGAGTGTTACCATATTATTAAAAAGATAAGTTAATGTATCTTTCGTTAGTAAAGCAATACTTGAAGGTCCAGGTAATTTGTCAGCAAGTATACCCAATATAACACAAATATTTCTATGTTGGTCAACCGTTTTACGTTTGGGAGTTTTATTTGACAAATCTAACATTTGTGATAATTTCATTATAGTTTCCTAAATTTTTAAAAACAAAATAGTAAATATAATAACATGACTTTATGAATTTATTCATTTTAAATGCATACTTTATCTGGCAACGGGCAATCATCAAGAATAACAGTTATCAATGCTGGACTGAGTGGATCATCAAGAGGAATAACATGAATCATAGACAACACCACTTGAATCCAACCATCACCATCATCAGCTAACCAATGTAACTTTCGCAAGGCTTCTGGAGCTTCAGAACCACTATAAAATAAATAATCATACATTTTTTGATTAAATAATTTGAACAGTTATCTTTATTTAATTTATGTAAAAATTTCACTATAATAATTTATAATTAATTGAAAGCATTTTTTATTTATTCAAGACATTCAATTTTCAATTAATCAAAAAGCTATATCATAAACTTATATTACCTAGGTCATTAAAAATAATATTAAAATATTCTATCTGAAAAAATACCATATTACCTAACCTAAGTACTATTTATATTATTGATTTCAAATAAATATATATAATATACAATAGTGAAAAGTAAAATACTATAATACTAGAAGCATAGTGTAGCTTCTGATATTATGTATGTTATATTTTGCACAGATCCAGAAACAAATAAGATTGATTTTGTCTATTATTTATCATATAGAGTGATTTAAAAACACTCATTATTTTTCAGTGCCATGGGCTAATAAAAACAATACATATTACTCGGGCATAAAATATTGATCATGTTTTGTTAATTATATCAGTACCTATATATATTTTAAATTATATCACACAGAATATTGTCTGCATACATTCTTATAATGAACTCGAACTTCATAAAATTTAAATTTAAACATTTAACAGGAATAGATTAGATAAATTAAGTTTTGATAACAATTTAAAATGTTTAATATATTTACCTATTTTCATATTTCCAAGGGAAAGATAAGTGCAATTACATAGCAATTAGGTAATACTTGTAAGTTAAAAACAATATAAACTAATGAAATGTGAGGAATTTACTAGGTATTTAAAAAACGGAATGTGATAATATTATTAGTTAACATAGACAACTGTCATTCTGTTATGATAATATAGACAGATAAAATTAAATTATATTTACTAATAAGTCTGCAGGTAATAACAGTTTTATTTTATTGTTTATATATGAATATAACAATTAGGTGTACTAAAGATAAAAAAATTATTCTGGAACTATTAAAAGCTATATAGGTATTAAAATGAATCACAATAATTTTATTAGTTAATGTTACGCGAAAAAATTAATTATGCTATAACAGTTATGCACTTGACTGCAATATTTATATATCACTCATATATTTTAATAACTATTGTTCAAATTTCAAAATATATTAAATAAATTATATTTCTAGGTACATATAGTATAGAATCCTTAATAACAATTTTCCTGACCAATAATTATGTTTTAATTGGAGACAACATTTGTTATATGTTAATATGATAGCCATAAAAAACTTCACTGCTATAGCAGATATGCCATTTTATAACTTCTGAATATATACACGCAGAATAAGAGAATAAAATACTTGTGGCTATCACAGGGCATCTCATAAATAAATTTAAAATTTTTGTTTAGTAACAATTTAAATATATTTAGGTATCTATACACCTATATACATATACCCACCATAGTTAATTATGGGTGCAACACGATTGAGCACGCTTAAAATTTTTAAATATTCAAAACATTGCCACACTTCTTTTGTTTTATTGAACGAAAAGATATTAACGTAAAATTATAATTATTATAATATTAATTAAAATATTGTATTTTAATTTTTTTTTATACTAGGTAACTTAAAATTGATAATAAAAGGACCAAAAATATATATTTGTAATTAGTACCTAATTATTATTGTATGTATATATATATATATATAGTAACTAATAAATATTTAGAGACATAAACCAATATATGTATACTGTATAGGTACAATAATTAATAAATGATCAATGTATGACTCGATTTCTTAAATTTTTGAAACAGTACGATTTATAAATTTGAATCAATTTAGGTACCTATGTGTAAAATAAATAAGGACAAAAAAATCACTTTTAATTATGCTATTTTTCGAGTACAGGTAGTTAGTCCTTTGTTATACACAAATTGTGCACATAAAAGATACGAACGTGCTCAATTACCATTTTACCATTAATTTTAGTTGATAGTTCAAGTACAGGTATATAAGAGGTAATATGGAAGTAGGTAATAGATAGTATAGAAGTACCTAGCTTCAATAGTAGACAAAATAAGAAAGAATAGATTAAGATAGGTTGGGCATGGTTTATAAAGGGTAGATACATAGGCAGTAAGTTATAGTAAAGGGAATGTATGTTAAAGGAAAGGGAGTAAGAGGAAGGCTGAAAAATAGGTGGGGCATATAATAGAGGGTGATATAAGGTAGGTAAATGGAAGTGAAAAGGATGCAGAAATCCAAATTAAGTGGAAGTGTGGAATTAGGACGGTTAACTCCAAATAATTGGAAAAGAAGGCATAAGAAAAGTGGGTTTACAAATAAAAAAAATTAACAGTTGTAATCCTCTTATTTCCTACTATAACATGCTCAGGTTAGCATCTTCACATATTCGGGGAGGCAAAGATGGTACGATAGCTACTACAAGCATAGCTACCAAATTATTAGATGGGTTTGGTAATTATGGCCGGCTTACACCAGAGACCAGACGCCGCCAGAAAAATCTTGTTAGCTACCCAATTTACTACCTGGGAGTTGAACCAGCCCCCTCGTGTGCACATAAGTAACCGAAAAATATTTTTTTTCGATTTTTAAGGGGATTAAGTGGTAATTTTCTGTTCCTGATCATACACGTAACATAGCAATTAGTTTTCCATTTCCAATGTACCAATTGATCTAATGATGTAATAATAATTTTTAACTGATCTGAATTTGTTATAAATATTTATATAAACAACTTTCCCACTTTTTAAATTTTTTATGTTTCCAAATTTACATAATTTTAGTGATATTTAATAGATAAAAATAAAAAATGTGGGAAAATTGTTCTAAAGTAGACTTCACAACAAATTCCAATCAGTTTTCAGAATCCTTATTGCATTATTAGATTGATTATTGATTGGGATGTTGGAAATAGAAAACGTCTAAATTGCTTTATTACATGTGTGATAGGAGAGAGATTGCCGCATCCAATTCACTTAACAATAAAACAAATTCTCAAAAAAGTTTTTGGTATAAAATTAATGATTAATTTTAAAATCATATTTTAATAATACTACCTACCTTCTATATATATGTACCTAATATTTAATAATACTATATTTACTAATAAGCCATTGAAATGTATTATTCTTGAACAATTATACAATATATTATTTTTAATTAATTTAAGTTAGGTAGGTAAGTACCTATAATATATTATATACATTATAATAGGTAGGCATATTATGTTATGATAATTAAAATAGATAATATTTTGTAATATCATAGATTATAAAGTCGTCATAAAACCTAATGAATCAAGTAGGTAGGTACTTTACTTCAGAATAAATATTTTTAAAAGACAAAATAATAGGTACTCACAAAAAATGATTAGGAATAGGTACGTAAAAAAAGAATATGTTTACAATTAGGCTATAAAATATGTATTTTATACTTCTTACAACATTAAAAGTCTATCGATTGTGTGCATACTGGAACTTACAATAGATTTATTTGTACAACTTACTTATCGATAAGTCCCAAGTTCTTGATGACACTCAATGTCTGAAGTACCAGCGAATCAGTCTGTTTGATAGAACCACTGCGGCTACGATGCCTACCGAATATAAACCGTCTCCGTTCGCCACTGTCCGGGCCACGCTGACTAAATATGTTTGCGACATCCTCACCGTTTTGACACGATTTACAGTGAAATGCACCCATGTATGTAAACGACGGCGGCGAAAAAAAGGAAAAACTGAACAAAATATCGAAGAAAATTGTTATATTATAATTGTTTTAAATTGTCGGGAGACGATTGTACGGCACTGCAACGTTTTTTTATCTGTGTGTAATTGCCACAGTTAAAGTCAAAACATGATTACTGTCGGAATAGACTTGAGTCAAGTGCGCCATTAACGTACATACGTGTGTGTGTGTGTGTTCAATATACGTCAACAACAATACGGAAAATAATATAAAATGTGTTGTGTGTATGTGTGTGAGTATAAATTGTATGATATATCATATATTATATATATATATATATATCTGTGTGTATATATATATAGATATACTATTTATTAAAAACGTGTGTGCATATAATGTGTTATTATCAAATATATTATACGGAGATAATTATTGTTCTATACATATTATATTTATTAGTAATACATCGGAGAAAAAGTTTAAAAAACTTCAGCTGATGTTATCAGCATACACACTGCAGTACGAACACGGAATATTTTGTGGTACGAAGGTGACGTAAACAAAGAGATAAATATTTACTTGGTGATAAATCAAGTGATTCAAACGAACCTGCGCTGCTGAACGGTGCACACATGTGCTAGCTGGTGGCCAGACACAAACCAATCACGGGCTTCGCCGGTTCGTGACCACATCATAGAAAGTGTCGTGCCGGCCGTCACTACGTTTCGTTAATATTCATTATTCAGTTCCTCCTTCCACAGTTTCGCCCGTTGTATACTATATTCATTGGGGTACAAGTTTGTCGTCGTTTAAATTTAGAAAAATATATAATTGTTGCCCGTAGTGCTAACTGCTAAACGCTAAAGCATGTCGACGCCGCCACTGCGACCATGTCTATGTACAATATTGAATATACTGCTTTTATAGTGTACTGGTTATGACTGCATACAATCTTCACTCTCAGTACTGAACTGTGACGTGGACTGTCCTGACATGCACTAACTGACCGTACACAGTAATCCGAATTTTTTAAACGTCGTTCCGTTCCGGGAGGTACTATTTTTTTCTCGATTTTCATCGTAAAACGCTGTCATGGACAAAGTCGTGACCTGCGTAGCACCTGTCAATATAGCAGTCATTAAATATTGTAAGTGCTTCCAAAAACATAAACAACTGATTTTTACATCTCTAAAAAATATCCATGTACATTTTGTGCACTGTAGATTACAGTTTACAATGGTTAAAAAAATTATTTGTGTATTGTATATAATACTGAATATTATTCATATACAATTATTTATGACAATAGGTATACCTATATATTAACACAAGTTAAATAAATACAAAATAAAACGCATTCAATTTTTAGTAAAGAATTACAATACAATATTTTTTTAAATATAATAATACATTTATTAACTTTGACATAAAAACTAATACTACCTATTATAAAAAATAATATATTCTTCCGATAATATTCAAAAAAAAGATTATTAATAACAACTAGTTTCGTCTGTAAGTTATCATCAGGTTACAAATGAATAATAAAAAACTAATAAGGAATACAAATTGTGATATACGGTCGAAACTATATAGGTAGTTTTAGTTGTTCCTAATAATTGTTTTTTTTTTAATCACTGCACATAGGTACCTATTACTTTTTATAACATATACCTAGGTATTTAATTTAATTTTTATAAGAGTATCCATTGAATTTTTTAATTTTTAATATTAATAATTTAATAATTCTTTCTAATTGAGCAAATATGCTGATCACAGACTAACTGCTAACTCCTTATTTCTTTCTGGTTCAATTGACCCTTCCTTGCTATTATGTCAAATAAATTTCAAATATCAAATAATAATAATAATATACTACCTTTCTTCCGACCAACTTCCACCATCTGTATCTGGACGATTTTAAAAATACTTTTTATTTATAAATAAAAGTTCTTAAGTGATTTTGCCTGAGATAATGTTTATTAATTATATTTGTATATGTATGTGTTTTTTTTTCAGGGGGCAAACGAGATGAACATTTGATACTGCCTTTGAATGATTCGGTTAGCCTGACACTGGATTGCGATCAAGTAAATTTCAATACTCTATAATAATAATCACTTGATAATCCTATAACAAAGAATAAGAATTGGACACACTCGCTATTATATTTTTTAGACTAGACTTCTAGATTATTATATTATATATATATATATTTATTGTTTAGATGCATAGCCAAACATCTGTTATTGCAGGACCATTTATTGAAGAAGATAGTGTTTGGCTAAATGGACAGTAAGTGAATAAAAATGTTTTATTAAATAGGTAGATACTGTGTTTTTACACTTTTTTTTTCAATTGAAGGCCATTTAATTAATCTTGTCAAGGAACAATTAATCATTAAAATATCTCTCAAAGTGCTATTTGTTTCGTTGCATAAACGAGATAATTTTTGGTTAATAGATATAAATTCTTTATATTCTGTATTTTGCTCCAGTTAGCTTTATGTATTCAAAACATATATTTTATTATATAATATGATTATTGAGTATCATAATAAATAAATAATAGAGCATTTTATATTTTCATCAGTAAATCTTTTCTTCTAGACTTACTAAAATATTTACACAATATACATACATAATTTTATATGGTAAAGTAGTAACATTGATTATATATTACTATAATATATAATCAATGGTAGTATATATTTATAATCTATAAATTATTTTTGATAAGATAAATTTACACAATTATTTTTTACCTTTATTCATATTATATAACATAGCTTAAATTAAAATTATACATTTTTACAATACTAAAATTAATTATGAATTTTAAATTCTAATATATTACTTTTTATAATATATAATTCGAAATACAATTAAAACTAATATTTAAAATTGTAGTCAGACATGTATTAAGTTTAATATTGTAAAAATGCATAAAATATTGATTTGTTTTAATAATTTAAATTTAAGCTATGTTATATATTATGTATAATAATTATGTACTTTTATCTAATCAAAAATAATTTATAGATTATAAATATATACTACTGCTGTACCATCAAAATGATATATTCTATAAATATTTTAGTAGGTACCTACATAGAAAAGCAGAAAAGATAAAATATTCTATTATTATGATAATCAATAATTATATTATATAATAAAATATGTGTTTTGAATACACAAAGTAAAATACAGGAATATGAAGATTAGATCTATAAACCAAAATTTATCTCATTTATGCATTTTAACAAATAGCGTAATAAATAAATATTACTTTAGAAATATGCACTATAATTGATGTATTCATGCTCTTATTTTATAGAAATATGCCCTTTATATAATGCAAATATGAAAAATAATTTTTATTTTTCATTATTATTAAATTTTTATTTATTATTGTTTATGAAAATGTATACTGGTTTTCTAAGAGTATAGATAGGTAAACAAGTGCATTTATAATTATATTACACAAAAATTAGATAATAAAACTAATTTTTTGAAATATGTGACTTGTAAGATCAGTTTCAGATACATGCTAAAATATACTGTAAATATTTGTTGGGAAAAGAAATATAACCAAAATATTAATAATATGCAGTACATATCAATAAATGACAAAATATGCAAAATAAAACTTTCTGATCTATTAACTATAATACAAATTTGTAGTTTATCTAGCTATTTTTTGAAATGTTAAATTAAAAGAAAATACATTTAAATCCAGGCTCTAATTATTATTATTATATAATTCTCATATTAATGATTATTTTTTGTAAATCATGAAAATATTAATTAGGTATTTTGTATAATTTAAAACATTTGTACAGAATTTATACACATTATGTTAGTATTAACTATAATACTGATAATACAGTAATTATGATCATAAATAATATACCATTGTACATTGTACTAATTGTATTGATATATAATATCTAAATATTCTAATCATAAATAGATTGGTTGTTGACAGTTAAAAATAATTATTTATTTCGTATGCTTCAATAAACCATTTTTTTAAACTATTAAACTATTCCATACAAATTGATAATTATACTATTCTATTAATAGTTCACATTTTCATTTTAGTTACATAATTATGAGAACATTCTATATAAATTATAAATATAAATATTTTTTAATTGATTAACATGTAATAGCATTACATTTCTTAATATAATATAATCAATGATATTATTTATGTATAACAGTAATATACATACATACAGAATAAAATAATTTAATTCTGTGATATACACTAGTTATTATTAATATAAATATAATTTAAAATCAACTATAATATATTATAGGTAGATACTTATAAATTCTTAAAAACATTCTTAAATCTTTAAAACAGATTATAAATAGTTAGGTACTAGGTAGGTAGGTATTTCAAAACACTTATTTAGATACTCATTAAATTCTTAAATTAATAAAATAATTATTACATTACAGGATTATGCCTATTAACACAAATGAACGTCTGAAAAAGTGCTTTAATATAAGTAAGTTTATAATATTTAATAACATTAATGAAAAATCAGCATCTAAAATAATATTTGCTTTCCCTAACAGCACATAAACCCTCTGAGGACGGTCTATTCGGATTTTGAGACTCTAGTAGGTAGTTTCTGTATAAATCCTAGAGAATGATCTGGTAAAGTCTTAGGTGGTTTGTAGGCTTCTAGATGTCCGATTAGAGATCGTCCACAAAACCGTCTACCAAGAACCAATTAAAATTACAATAAAATCAGTCCAAAACTGAAGGGGACACTCTGGAAGTAAGACTTTGGATTTCCTCAAAGATGGGAAATAATTGAAACCAACCCCATAAGTTCCTCCTACTTCTGGATCGGGAATTGAACTTTTGACCTCTTGACTAGAAATGTACATCATAAATCACTGCAACCTGTTTTGCTGATAAATTTAACAAAGATTTACTCATATATAAGCACTTCAATGTTTCAAATGTATAGTGTATACAATATAGGTACATATTATTTGATTTCGCACGTAGTAAATATCTAATTCCATGGTAATTATGATTCAACAGAAATTTGGTTATCTATTATTTTTTACATAATATATTATACTCAGTGGTTGAATTCGAAAAAAAATAAGGATGACTGAACTTAGTTAAAAAATCAGCGCTCTGGGACATATTAAAGAAAAAGTAAGCCATGGAGAACTTCGTTCCCCACACCTCCTATCCAAAGTTTCTTCAACCGAGGGCATTTTTAAAAACTTAGATTATTGTAGAACATGAAAAGAATAGAAAAATATAAAAAAAAATTTTTACATCAACGTTGGATTACATATTTTCAAGATAGCATAGTTTAAGCATTCCTCTTATTCTTAGAATTCTTATTAAACACTTTTCCTTTTAAATTAATAATAAAGGAAGCTGTAGATGTAGTTTTTGTATAATTTTTTTATAAATTACTGATAAATGGTCAAAAAGTTTTGAAAATTGTATCTTGTTATACAAGTCAATTTATCAATGCTACTGTAAATAATGTGTACATTCCAAATCTAACATTATTAATTTCTGATTTATAACAATTTTTGGTATAAATTTCCTGTTCCTTTAAGAAAACTACATATAGGTAGTAGATATAGGTTCTAAGAAATTCGAAAATTGACTTATTTAAAGTATCAACTACAATAAATGTCCTACCAGAAAGCATATACTCCCATTAAACTCCTTTTACCTAAACTAAAATTTTAATAAAATCGACTATATGACAACGGAAATCCAAAACATAGTGATCAGTAATATAGAAGTAGAATGCTATTCACCATTTCACTAATAAAATTAAATATAAATAACTATCCTTTTAGGCTTTAGCTATTCACTGATAATGATGATTATTTATTACCTATATAATACCAATATGATTTAATAAGATTAACTATTCAAATTTTTTTTATCTAAAACCTATTATGCAATAAGGATAAAAAAACATTGGTTTTCATAATTTCAAGATTTTCCAAAAAAATGTTAAATAAAAATTAAAACAGACACTGCGTTCCTTGATAAATAAATTAAGGGGTATACTGTTAAACATAAAAAAAATTAAGAGTAGCTCCGTGCCCTTGCATCCGTTATAATGTAATAACAATAGTTTTTTATACTACGAACCAATAAAATATTTTTGACATTTCCCTCCTTTCACCCCACCCAGACACGACCATAAAAAATTAGAAGGGGTGCTAAATGACCTTTTTCTTTGTTTTTGCTTAAATTACTTTTTTGGTATAATCTATTAAAAATGTGTATAATTTGTATTGTATAAAAGGGGTCATTTTAAACAAAAATTCTGACGGAGCTAAAAGTCACACTTTTGGGGCCTAACTCCTTAAATGACGTATGGTCCCCTGAAAAAAAAAATTACATATTGATGATTTAAAACTACCCTCCTCCCTGTCCCTGAAATTCTGGTTACAATCTTGTAATAATATAAATAATATAATATATATCCTATTTGGAAGTTCCTGATAAATATTAATTGGGAACTGAACAGGAACTATCTGAATATGTTAAAATGTAATCGGTTAGAAGTTCCTGATAGGTATCAATTAACTATAAAACAGGATGTCCTAGACTCCTAAGTCTCTGTGCAGTTAGGGAGCTGTGTTATTTACTACATAATTATAATAATTGGATGGTGCTCGGGTAAAAGGTCTATTTTAACAATTTTTTTTTATCTATTGAAAATTCTTGTAGATTTTAATAATTGACATAATTTGGAATAAAAAAAACAACAAGCTTTGAAGAACATATAGCAAAAATATAACTTGGATGTTTTTGACAGTTTTTTTTAGTTTCCTAAAAATAGTGTTTTTGTACTCATTCCCTTTTACCCAGGTACCGTCCATATATATTTTATAACTATTTATTAATAAAAATCGATTAAATCTAAATTATTTAAAAAAAATTTTTATTATTATAATTTAGTTAGGTATACTTAACGTGAGAAAAACCAAATTATAAAATAAAATAAAGCCCAAATTAAAATTATTATTATATCAACACTTGTAAATCTTTATCAATGTGTAGGGTATGTAGTAAAATATGACATTTATATTATATTATAATATGATGTTTATTTTTGATTTTCACTACTGGAAGTATTAGAAAAATTGTTTCTCTTTCATCAGTTTTACAAACATTTAGGAAGCATTTGGAATTTATAAGAATTTAGTGATTATGGCTTACACATACTATAATGTAAGGTTAATTTTTACAAATAGCATATAATATGTCAAACATAATGACATAACAGCTTTAATATTTCAATTTTGTATTATACTAGAATTGTGATATTTTATTTTGAAAAAACCGGGACAAAAAATAAATTACATTATAGTTATAGTAAAAGTTCCAAAATCTAGATACTTAACAAATTTTACTTGATTTATTCTATATAAAATATTAACATTATTTCTGTTAAAAGCTTTTATACCTGAAGACTTGTTTTAATTAGATACTTGATTCCATTTTCTGATAAAATATTTGGTCAGGAAAGTTTTTTAAAGAGTTCTTTTTTTGAGTTTTTGTCTTTTTATTTATTTCATATTTTTTTAAAACAACAAGTTTCAAAAATTCGATATAGTTGTCAAAACTTGATTTGATTATTATTCTGTTATTATTACTAACTTGGTACTGTAAATATTAAAATTATTTTTGTCGATATTAAAAATACATTACAAATTTAATTTATAAAATCAATATTTATTAAAAATGTTTTTATATAATTCCAAATAATAACTCCATATTTTTTGGTAAGTGTGTATAATATGCCTATGTGAAAATAGATATGTATTTCTATCAATTATATAATTTTCAAACATGTTTGTATCTAATTAAAATTAATTAAAAAATATTAATATTAAATATCGAAGTTGGATTCCGGGACAAATAGCTGTCCCGAAAAGCTATTTCGGGACACCTGGACTCAATCTTCACTGGTAGTGTCCCGACTAAATCGGAACATTTGACAACCCTATATTATACTATCTATTTTAATTAGCTCTAACTTTTAAACTATAATAAATAATTATTTAAAATTTTGGCTTTATTTCCTTAATAAATATTTTTCAGTTTAAATTTTCACATTCGAAAAAGTATTCTCAGTAAATACTAGACCTGCACAGGCCAAATAAAAATAAGCCCGACCTGATCCGATCCAACTAGGTTCAATAGTCAACACTCATTCCAAAATTAATAATTTAATTCTAGTTTGAAAATTATAAGAACAAATTTTACACAAATTGTTAAAGTTTAACAAATACCTATATTAACATTAAAGTTATCTGGATCTGATACTGGTCCTATCCAAACAAAACTTAACCAACCTAATTAATATTAAAACCCAACCGATCTGAACCAATGCACTTATTTATGAGATGAATTTTTATTTTATTATCTACTTAAAAATTAAATATACAATTTTAAAAAGTTCTATCTTGAACTGTCCACTGAAATTTGACTAGCGTTCCATTTCTGGAACATGTGCTATAGGTTCACAATCACTGATATAGGACATAAATAACTAATCCTTTAACTTAAGAGAATGCTACACTGCCATGTTTCCGCAAGTGAAACATTCTTTGAGAGATGCACGTTTTTAGAGAACTTTATTATTTTAGCATATAACAACCTAGATCATAAGATCGTCTAAATTTTTACACAGGTGATTTTCAATAAAGTTATTGTTATTCAAGTTATAAGACTTAAAAATAGATAATTCTGGGAAATTTTAAGTCCTATAAATTGACTTTGAATAATTGTATCGAAAATCACCCATGTAAAAATGTAGATTGTTTTACGATGTTTAAATTTTGCCTAGTTTTTAATAGTTATTTATGTTTTAGTTATTATTTATACTTCACAATAAAAATATGTTACTGAAATAGAACTATTTTTTAACTACTGCTAAAATGTATTTAAATATTTGTCAATCACGAGTTTTTTATTTCTCTAAAATTATTCTTAAAAACAAAACCCCATAAAAAGTGGGTGTGCAGCGTCCTCTTAATTTTTTTATTTATATATAATGTACACTAATTAATTTTATAAATTTCAATAGAAATCTGAATAATTAAAAGTAACATGTTCATGTTAGATTAATAGAAAAAACTAGTTCATTGAAAGTAAGTTTTCATATAAACGTTTATTTTGGATTTCAGTTAGAGAGTTAATCATAATGCAAAAAGGTGATAGTAGTCCAGAAGCAAAATGGAAGATACGAGTCTGTTCTGAAAATAATTTCCCTACTGCAGCAGGTTTAGCATCATCAGCAGCTGGTTATGCATGTCTTGGTGTGTATAATTTTAATATTCTTAACAGCATGTTAAGTTCTATAAATATTGTAATTACATACTTGATAAATATTCTTTTACAGTATACACTTTAGCTAATGCTTTTGGCTTGGTTGATAAAGATTTATCATCTGTAGCAAGACAAGGTAGTGGAAGTGCTTGTAGAAGTATTTTTGGAGGATTTGTTCATTGGAAGGCAGGTGTTGATAATCTAGGTTCAGATTCAACTGCAGTTCAAATTGCTCCTGATATACACTGGCCAGAAATGAGAATACTGATACTAGTGGTAAAATATATTCCTAAGATCTATATTGATTAGTGTTTATATTACACATTTTTTTTGTTTATATTATATGTTTTATATAAGTTAGTTTTTTTTTTTCATATTAATATCAAATATGTATTAGGTAAATGATTCTCAAAAAAAGACTAGTAGTACTATGGGAATGAAACAATCAGTAGCAACTAGTGAATTACTTAAATATCGAATTAAAAAGTGTGTGCCTGAAAGAACAATTCAAATCATTCAAGTATAATTAGTTCTTATTAACATTATTTTTTCCTCTAGTAATAATATTTATGTATTTTTAGGCCATAAAAGAAAAAAATTTTGAAAAGTTTGCTGAAATTACAATGCGAGATAGTAATCAATTTCATGCTGTTTGTTTAGATACATACCCTCCGTGCGTTTATTTAAATCAAGTATCACACGAAATAATATCTTTAGTTCATGATTACAATAAAGCTGCTGGTAAAATTAAAGTATGTGAATATTTTTTTTCACTTTATTTAAGTCATTATTAGGTTGTTAAAAGCTAATTATAACATTTTAGATTTCATATACATTTGATGCCGGGCCAAATGCATTTTTATTCATTTTACAAAAAGATCTGAGTGCGTTTATGTCTGAATTGATTAATGTTTTCCCATCTGAACAACCTAATTCCTCTTATATACGAGGAATTGTAACAACTCAACCTGATATAGTTAGTAAATAAATGAGGCAAATTCATTTTCATATTATAATTGTATTATTATTATTTTTCAGATAAAACCATATGGATTTGAATCTAAACATAAAAATCTCTTAAAGTATATTATGGTGACTAAATTAGGTAGTGGACCAAGGTGTATTGATGATCATTTATTAAACAATGATGGAACTCTAAAATTAAAATGAACTAAATTTATGAAAATATTGTTTTAATTATTTTACTTATTGTTATATATTTAATATCGCCAAATGTTTAGTTATGGGTTTTAGTGTATTTATACTTTATTTAGAGTAAAATATTATTTATTTGTATTAAATTTTATAAAAATATGTTATTACTTTCTATTTTTAACACATTGATTGCACGGCACAGAATATATAACATTGTTTTTATTAATTTTAGTGGTCATTATTTGTTATAACCTGTACAATTTATACCATAGAATTGCATATTGTTAAAATCAAATATTTTTTTCATATTGTTAGACTTGTATTGAATATTATTGGATGGTACATATTTTAAGGGATTAGGAGTATAGGTATATGAAAATTTTACAAAGAATGATGTACTTATTACTCCTCTCATCAGTATTTTATCCTCAATTATTTGTTTCATGTTATTTATCACAAGTAAATTTACGCTACAGATACCATTTCCATAGTAATAATATTTCTTGTACAAACATATATTTTTTTATTTTGGCATACCTACTGAGCATCGATATCATACAAAGTGTTGGATATAGCATTTTGTCTAGAAGTGGATACCAAAAATGATTATAGTTAATCGTGGTGGGGAGGAAATTGAAGAGATAATAAATACATTTTCTTAAAATATCAATATTAACATTGAATGAAGCTTAACATTCCTTTTCAAAAAATAAATTAAATAATTGGAAGGCTTGGACTAAATAACAAACTATGCAACACATCGGATTCTCTTTCTCAGAATATTGTTTTATAAACCAATTTCAATACATTTTAGTAATCACTGAGCTTGATAATTTACTTCTTTGATACCAGGGGTAATAGGGTGATTGTGTCACCTTCTGTTCAATGTAAAATATTCAATTTGACACGTTTTTATAGTAGGACAGAAAAATAAAAGTGGAATTTTGCATTACAAATCAATTTCAGAATTCAAATTTTAATAATTGTCCTTGCACCTTTATTTCTTGGTATTCCATAATTTTCTGAAGAACTTAAGACATGATACCCATATTTATTGTCTCCGTCTAACCAACTGATATACAAAATTTACGTTCATTTGTATTCCAATTTTATCATTTCTAATATTGGAGTAAATTAACCTATTATTAAATATATAGGCCAGATCATTATTTATACTGTATTGTCATCCTATTTTTATTTTGTAGTCATATTTTACAACTATTTTAAAAACTCATTAATTAAAATTGATATATTCTTTAAAATTTCAGAAAAAAATACCACGGATAAGCTATGGCATAGATAATAATATTCTCTATAAATTTGATCAATACCAAAAAGTTGTGATACAAACGCTGAACATAAACAGTTGTGGTTAGATGGAGACAACAAATACGGGTATCACATTCTCTTAATGCTTGGTTATTCCAGAAGAAATATAAAATACTACATATAATTTTTTGATTTCTTCATAAAAAATTTTAAATAGAAAATATTTCTTCTACTGGTGCATTTATTCTAAGAAAAGTTAATGTTCTATAGTTGACATTTTGAGAAGTATTTTTTTTAAATATTATTTTCTAAAGTTTTTAATTCCTTATACTAATTTTTTAAGAGGATTTGAGGCATTTGCCTTCTCTGTCTAACCAACTGATATAGGATTTTCATTCAGCATTTTTACTTTTTAACTTCATTAATTTTAATATTAGAGTATAAATTTAAATTGTAAAAAGAAATATATCTATTTTGAAATTCCAATAATTAAAATATATATTTCTTTTTACAATTTAAATTTTGGAAAAATTGCTATGTTAATTTAATAATAGGGATATAATAAGATGTAATAAGAATGATATTGTCAGTTAGTTAGATAGAGAAAACAAATGTAACATTCTCCTGAGACTAGAACTATTTTTGCTTCTTGTATTTTTTCAGTAATTTTCAGTGTATACAGTAATTTACTACAGTAATCCATCAAATAGCTTACTCCACTCCAAATTTTATTCAGGATTATTATTTTAATTTAAAAATAAATATTATATTAGTATCTTATACAAGCTTTCTTTGTCTGTATAAAATACAGATTGGGTTGGGAATTAAATATTAAGTTATTGGAGTGTGGGCCAGATCAAATATATATTAAAATAAAAGTAGTCACTTTCTCACACAGTGAAATTAACAATTGTAAAAATATATTATTGTTAATTACCTATCTTTATTGTATATTGTATAATAACAAAATATACCTAATATCTACACATATATAATTTTTTATTAACCAAGTGGGTCTAAATATTTTAATTAAATGTGTCGGGCTAAATACTTAAATTAAATATAATGGACTGGACAAAATATTAAATTTAACCAAGACTGGGCTTCATTTTTAAAATTTAAATTTGAGTGGAATTGGACTCCAAAATTAGGTTTTTGCAGGACTCTAGTGTGTACAATCTACATTCTTAAACGTTAGGCAGATAAGAAATAATAATTTCACAGAATCTAAAAGATATTTAAATGAAAACGGGAAATAAACATGTCCCAATGAAAGTTTGTTGGATCAATTGTACGCAATACTGAAAAACTGATGCTGATACTCTCATTAGTAGATAAAGAATACTCTAGATATGAGCCATTCAACAAATTACATAAAATAAAAAAAAATACATGTAAGTAAACATCATTTATGGGTTTAAAAATTAGTAATGCAAACTAAAAATGTGTTTCTGAAGATACATATTATAAATTGTTTTTCTAAAAATATAAATGTTGGCTGCAATGTAGAATTAATTATAATATTTTGAATAAATAAATCTAAAATTTTTAATATTTGATAATATTTTTTATTAAATAATTTGTTTTGCAGTTTTTCTACAGAAAAACATTATACCTTATATTACTGACATAAATTAAAATGTATACTTATACATAAATGAAATTACAATCAGCATATACTAAAAACATTATTACATTGAATTTCACTTAAAACTTTTAATTTTCACATTTTTGTTTAAACGACTATTGGCCAGGCTCTGAAAAAAAAAAAAAAATTAATGGGTACATAGAAACATAATATTAAATGATATATTATACTTAATATTATTGATAAAAACAACTCGTACAATAAATAAAAAATGTTATACAGTAGTTAATTACATAAGTTTTCAATAAAATAAATAAATAAATATATATTTTATAGAAAAGTATATTAACTAATACAATTAAATATTATTAAAATACTATTTTGAAGTTTAATTTAAGTTTAACAAAATTTATAAAAAAAACTTTTTACATGCATGCTTTTAGATGTTTCTTATTATATAAGCTGTAGTCAACTGCTACATTATAACAGCTGTATTACTACATAAATTTGATAGTACTTGCATACATATGTATTTTTTAATAGTTTTATAAATCTCTATATATACATGGCAGCGACAACAGGAATTGATGATAATTGTCAACATCTCGACATTTAACCACAGAACACCTTATTGTCATTCAATAAACAGAATTGGTTATGGTTATTAGCGATTTTCTGTTTCCCTCCATCACATACGTAATATAGTAATTTAAATGTTTTCTATTTTCAATGTATCAATTGCTTTAGAGATGTAATAAGGATATCTTAATCTGTAATCTGAATTTGTCATAAATCTTCTTAAGGATTTTTCATTTTAAAGCATAAAAATTGAATACCTATGTCAATTTTTATATGTTCAAATAAATTAACTTAAGAATTTTTATCAAATTACTAAATCAATCAGTACATTGAAAATAGAAAACTCCTAAATTACTATGTTACGTGTTACAGAAAATCTCCACTTCTTATCCTCTTAAACTATATAGACTATAGCAGTGGTGGCCAAGAGTAGAAAAAAGACAAGCATCAAATACAAATGCAAATTTTAAAAAATACCTAGGACCTATTTAAATATTATAAATTTAAACACTATATTTTTTTCATTAATTATAAAAATAAAATTATTACATTTTCAAATACATATTTTTAAATTACTATTTTTTTATATTAATTAAAATGTTTGCATCTTACATGGTATACATTTTTATACAATACTATTTATCAAACATTTGTATAGTAAATTATTACATTTTAAGGAGAACAAATCATTTTTAGTTTCAACTTAACAGTAAAATAAATTAAATTTTTCAACAATTAGTATACTACCATTAGGTAGCAACAGTAAGAAATAAACTAAATACAAATAATACAATTTTTTTTTTTAAATTAATATGAATTTTGAGTTATTTATTTTAGACTAAAAATAACTATTATCAATATTATAGAGGATAAATTTATCAATGTCTATGAAGCAATTTAACAATTTTAATTTTTTCAAGTTAATTATAAAAATCAAAAATGTAGTTTTTAACAATTCATAAATCATGTTTAAATACAATTAGAAAAATGGCTCCACAGAGCACTAAGATAATTTTGTTTTTTATCATTCGTTTGTTGTTTCATGTTTCTAAGATATTTGTAAGTTGTTATACATGAGAAATGCAAAAGTAATATTTTCAATAAAATTGTATTAATTCTTAAAAAACAACCATAATAAAAAATGATGTAGTAATGGGACCAATTATTAGTTATTTTAAAAATGCATATAAAAATTATTGTTATATTTTCATTTTTCTTAAAATGCTGACATCCTCTTAACAATTTTTATAATATATATTTTTAGTCTATTAACTATCACTCAGTAATTTATGTTATTGAAAATATGAAAATCAATTTTTATATTTAATTTTTCACTATATTCCTATCTTGTAACTAAGTTCAGTATTATTTTAAAAAGCAATATTCAGAGTTTTGTTAAAATACATTTCTACAAATATGTGTTAAAATTAAAAACATAAATGTATTACAGCATTAAAACAAACAAATCAAAATAAATAATTATAAATACATTTTAACACATTTAGTCATGCCTCAAATAGAAACTCACAAAAATTCAAACATATTATAACTTACTAAATATACTCATTTTCAATATTTTATCTTATAAAAATTCAAGCTTTTTCATCTGAAATATCGCAGTTTATTTTTATTATATGATCACAACTTCATTATTATATAATATTTCAGAAGTTTTTGATAAGTATGTTTGAAAATTTTGATATTTAAAATTAGAAAGGGAATAATTATTAAATTATGATATACTTATATTATATAAATGATTTCCCATTTTCTAAATTGAGGCATATCATTGTCTATCATATATAATAGATTATACGGCTGTGGTTAGATCAAAAATATTTAATTTAAATGTTTTAAAAATGTATAAATAAAACATAAGTGATGTTGCTGAAATGTATGTAAAAAAAAAGAAGCTTAGAGTATTAACTTTAAGGTATTTAAACATAATAAAAGTTCGGTTTTTTTTATATCAAAATGAAAATTATTCTCCAAACAACCCTTATATATTGAATCTTAATGTGATTACTTACTGGTTGGCTTTCCTTTAACCCATGGAGTAAATTTAATATGTGTTTCATCACGCTTCGCTGCACTGTCTCGGAGTTCAGGTTTCAACACCCTCCTTACAATTTTGGCAGAGATATTTGAAAAATTAACATAGCTAAAATCAACAATATATTTATTTTTCAAATTATTAATACCAGTTAAAACTTATACTTATGATGACGCCACAAATGCAATTTTTATGAAATTTTAAGAAAAATAAAATGTTTATAATTTAAGTACAGTTGAAAAGTAATTTAAAAATATACCTGTCAGTACAACTTTTTATTGTTGTGTAATCACAATATTGTAGATAAAATTATGTATATTCAACCGTCGTATTTTTCTCAAAGTTCAAATTAAATTTTTGGTTTTATAAACATAATTATTACCTGAATTAAAATTTAATTATAAGTCATTATTTTAGAATTTAGATTCTGAATGTAATGTCGAGATTTTTATATATTTTTTTTCATGTCCATGTGCACTTGCACAATTTCCTATAGTGATTTTACTATACTAGACTGTATTCAAGCCAATTGTTTCAAATTATAAAAATATTTAATGTAACACATTACATTTAATTAAAAATATGTTATTCTGACAATGATATTTATCCAAAATTGTACATTCAATTTTTCCATAAACGGAAATACATTTTAAAACCATAAAAATCTTACTTATTTCTTCATACACAAAAAAATGAAAATTGATTTAAAAATGTAGGTACTGGTTTAGTTGTTTTTCTGTCAGTTTTTTAATTTAAATTTTGTTTATTAAATTATTAATTATTAATTCTACAGTATTAAAATAATATACCTATATATTAGATTATTTTTATTATTAGGCATTAATATTAGATATTTTATATTTATTAGATAAAAACTAATTATGTAAGCTATATTATACATTATCTACAAATATTATTATTTATTTGACATAGGTAATGTATGATTTTAATTAAATGTATTGATATGCCTAAATAAAATAAACTATTGTTTATTCATTTGTTCAAATCATATGTACACAAAATAAATAAAATGCATTTAACAGTTTTTTAGTTAAAACACCTATTACTAAATCAGTAGAAAACAATATTTTGAAGATAAACCTCATCAATGTTTTATGCTACCTATTTTAATATTATATTATGGCTAAATATTATGTATAAAAAACATTCTTTTACTTATTACAATGGCTTTTACTTTTTTTCTTTAAACTATCCAATTTATCCAAACCGATCCAAGCACATATTTGTTGATGATAATCAACCAAGCAAAAAAGCGCCATTAGAAGGATTGGTAGAAAATAATCAAAAACAATGTTTTATAAATTGTTCTATTCAATTTGCCCAAAGAAATTAGAATAAAAAGCATAAAGATTTTTTTTATTATATTACTGTAATACCCAACTATTAGAACTATCGCGGGTATCAAATTTTATCGGGTAACATGTACAGGGTAATTTTTGATTAACTGTACCGGGTATTGGATACCCTGTCGGGTACTTGGTCAGATATTTTTACTGACGGGGTACTTGATATTAGCTAGGTATTTCTAGTTAAAATAATAAAAACTAAGAAGTAAATTGTAATTTTTGTAAAGAAACTACAATAATTATTTAAAACTTAAGTAATAACTTCTAAACACCAACCAAGAAATAGGTATACTTTATCAATTGATTGTATCTGCTCAACAATTTTTGGACCAGGTTTCCCAATCTTAAATTCTGAGAAAAGGCAAGGAAATTATATATTTTGTTTTAGATTAATATATAAGCAGAGTACCCGTACAGAGTTTTGTTTGGCTTGCCAAGTACAAAGTATCAAAATAAATGCCGGATACTGGGTATTAAACGGATACTCACGACAGCTCTACTATGTCACTTTATTTGTTTAAAATTTGATTTTTTTTTTACTATTAGATATTATAAGTAGGTATTGTAGACACAACAATTGTGTAAATATTTTATACTGTAAAATTGAAGTATAGGTATAGCTATATATTACAATAAAATTATTATTATTAAAATAATGTATAGCTATATACATTATTTTTATCTAGGTAGGTACATTACTGGATATATCAACCTATTTAAAATGACTTCATAATATTCATAACATAGTATGTGACATGGTAAACCCAATAAAATTATTATTTAAAATAAGTATCTACCAAGTCCAATTGTTTCAAAATAAAACTTTACAAACAATAGTTATAATTATGTGTAAGTTTGCCATCCTAGTCACTATTTCAATATTGTATTTTTTATTAATTGATATAATTTTTTTTTTCGATTCCAAATATGTAAAAATAATATTTGCAGAAACAAATTGTTAACAATTTATATCGATTTTAATTATTTGGTATTATCTAAAGAGTAAAGACATATTTTACATTGCAATTTGTTTTTTTCCCTGTAGTTTTAAGTTCTGAAAACCCTTGAAATAAAAGTACTAACACAACCCTTAGGGTATAGGCCAATGACGTAACAGGCATACCCTCACTACACCCGTCCTATTACCCCTCTGGAAAAATGAAATAGATCTCCTTGGGGTAATTGTTAAATCTAAATATCAATCCAGTAAAATTTAACTAGGAACTAGGTACCTATAACATTTGAAAAAGAACATTTTTCATAGGAAGGAAACTGCCACGTAAAAAAATTATTGTTTTAGATAATACAAAATTATTTAAAATAACAACCTATGACTTTTTAACCATTTGTTTTACCCATTTTATAATTTTAAAATAAGTAGGTATTATTGATTAACCAATAGGTATTTATCGAATCCTAAAATAGTCTCTGTGTTTTCATAAACCAGGTATTATTATTAAATTAGTTAGATCTTAATTTTAAAAACATTTCCAAGTTCATTATGACATCTTCTATGTTTTCACTAGACGAGTTTTTTTTAACCTTCAAGCGGGTAAATAGGTGAATTTTACACAGAATTTTTGAAAAATTTGCGCCCATTTGTTAATATGTCCGTGCAAACTCATTTGCTCTAATAGCTATTCTCTAATTACTTATTTAGAAGTTAGTTAGTACAGTCAGTATAGTTTTAATGCGTTTGGGCTAATCTGTTTAGTTTCAAACTTGAGTAGGTCGGACAGTGCAGTATAAATAGTCGCGCGCTCATTGTTGTTTGTTATAGTTTAGACTGCATTAACAAATGTAAATGTTTTTCTATTTTTCTTTGGTATCTCATACATTTTTGTCCTTATTACTATTATTATTCTTTTATTGTATTTGTTATTTCTGCTTATTCTTGTTATAGACAAAAAATAATATTTATATATTTCCTGAAAAATAAAGTCAGTATTTATTTTTCAAAAATCCTCATTTTATGTTTTCGTTTTTTTTTTCACATACAAGTCTGAAAAGGTTGTCATTGTACAACCCTCGGTATAATCTTAAGTTTATTTATAATATAAAATAATATACCTTATTGTATGTTTTATTTTTTAGTGAACTCATAAAAGTATGAGAATTATGTTTTTGTGCAATTTGTTACGTTAAATGAGGTTGTCATAGAAAATAAAATACTGATTTTGACTTTATCTGTTTAATATCTTTTGCGTCAATAACTGTGATTTTTCAGCCCCTTTAAAACATGTTCAATATTTTTTTATTTTTTATGGGCATTATATTAATATTATCTATTGAAAAAACTATGAGGTTAACGTAAACAAGCATTTAAATATTTCAAATGCTGCTGTAAACGAATGCGGAGTAAATCCCGTAGAGCACCTGAGTGTGTAACTTCAAAAGATGTACCTGCTCGAAGGTTAATAAATTTCAGCCAATTGTAAAAAAGATTTTTTATTAATTTCAAGTTCTCATAAAAAGTTGTATATTCATTTATTTTTAATTCTATCAGGTAAAATCACAGTTTACTTTCTTGTCTTTAATTTTACTCAGATGTATTGTTGGTCTTCATTGTTAACTTATTCAGAAAGCCACAATTATTATGGAAATATGCGAGTATATAATAAATTAGATTGGTATGTGATTACACAACAATGAAAAAATAGTACTGACATTGGATTACTTTTAAATATATTTTTCAATTCTAAGATTTTAATTTTTCAACATAGGTACCTATTTCATAAAAAATTTTCTATACAGAACCCCTTAAAAAGCGGGGGTGTTGCTTAGTTTATTGCCTAGATAGATCAATTTAGTAACTAAATTAGTGACTATATTACTAATATATAGGTATATTATATTGATAACTACCTAATGGATTATTTAATAAACGAACACAACTTAGATTTTAAATAAAATTACTAAATTTACTTAGTATAATTTGTAAAAAAATATCACACATCGGACAACAACGAATTTGTATTATATACTACAAATATATTTAGATCTCTTACAATATATAGGTAGGTCAAATATGCAGTACAGAAGAGAGTAGAAAGAATCAAATGCATTGGATTTTAAACAACCATAATAATAGTGCCTCATTTTAAACAAATATGGAAAATTTGTAATGCACTAATTTTGGAAGGCATGCCGTGATCAAACAAGGAAAATGACTCGTGATTCATGAAGGTGTACCTATGCTCAAATATATTATTATATAGAAAAAAATATTTACTTCAATCCAGCAGCTCTCCAATAGCTCATTTTGACGGCTGTTTTTAGTAAAAGGTTGAGAGTAAGAAAAATCTCCAAAAAATATTGGACGTTCAACGAGAGCGAAGAAATGTCTCAGAAATTATTGCTGAAAGTTAAAAAAACATCTGTGAATATATTATGGTAATACAATTGTAACATCTGTGAAGTTTAATTATTGGAGTCGCCAGTAGAGGAAGGAGACAATATGTCGTATCAACTCACCTTCATACAGTGGTGCTTGTACTTGGTATACGGAAAATCCCTGATTAATCGCCTCCAAACAGTGGTAAAGGAAACGATATCAGTTGATTTTTATTTTTTTAGGGGAGAAACACTGAACTTGTGATAAAAAATAAACAATAACTATTTCCATTATGGCGGTTGTCTTGTTAATCGGGAATATGGAATGTGATTTTTGTCATCACGTGATTCGTTCGAATTGAGCCGTCGCCGCCTTGAGCGTTCAGCGTACCGCACTACCGTCTACCACACTACCGCAGTGCCGCGCTCACGTCACACACACACGCTCAAATACAGTTCAGTTTGCTGTCGTTTATTTTATAGGTTTTTTTTTTTTTTTTAGTTTGCTACGTGTGCGCCTTATAACGACACATTCGGTCAGGTGGACACGACCGCGCCGCCGTCATAGCATAGATCAAAACAGTCACTACAATGGACATTGAAAAGCTCACCGCCCTGCTAAATGCTACGCTCTACCAACCCCACAGGAGCGAGGCCGAGGAACAGCTCCAGCTTGTAAGCATGCATTTCGTCCACGATTACTGACAGTGATAGTGTGTGCTGAACAAATTCATAATGAACGTACACCGTGTATACACATGCACACGGTTGAAGGTTATATAAGATACCGCACGCGTTCGTTAAATTTCATTGTATTTTTATTCGTTTTTCAAATGGTCAATTCGGTAAGGAAATGAATAGGTACATTCTTTATTGTATTATCGAGTAGTTCGGACTGGCTGTGTGCAAATGACCCGCCAAAACCGTTGACTGAAGCTCAATTTTCTTCGTTATGATAGTCATATTTTTTTCAGTATCCAATTTTATTACCGTATCGTATATTGTAGATATCTACCGTTAAAAATATTTCGTGTTCCGACTTTATAATCTAATTTCATTAGTATAAATCATGTTTATTGCCACTGCAATTACAGTACCAACAAGCATTCATAGTATTACAAAAACTTTTAATTACGCCTATGTAGTTTATTAAGGGATTTGTTTATTAGGTATGTTAGACTGAAGTCAATGGCTAAGAAAATAATGAAAAGTCACGTATTAGTGCACTAGGTAATAACTAATTAAAACCTGATTCATTTTTCCAAATCGAAAGTATAATGGAACATATTGTGATAGGCTTAGATGGATATCATTTAAAACAACTGAAAACAAATATTGCAATGTTTTAAAATAATTAGTTTATACTTTATATTAACTACCTATTTAATTTTTATTGTCATTTAGGTTAGTTGATAATGTCCTTTAGCAGAATAACCTTTGTATTCAAAAATAATCTCGAACATAATAAAAATACCTACCTATTGTAAACCACATTATCTACCTGTTGATTGGTCTTATTTTAATATTAGGTGATTCATTCAAATTGTTAATACCTTTTTTATTTATTCTATTTTAAATAGATTAAAACAATATTCATAATTTTATTGGTATTGGTTTTAAAAGGAGTGATACCCACATTTGTACTCTCCAGGATTGGACAAAATAGTATGTACAAAGAGTATCTTGATACATGATACATTTCAAGATACTCTCAAACATATTTATTATTTTATAGTAAAAATTGATGTTTACTCTGTGGAGAGGGTTAGAATACTTCTACGGTACTTCATGCCTGTCATATAAATTGACTAATTGAGGTTGTATTAAGTTAACAGTTTGCTCAAAATTTTTTAAAGTAGTATGGAGGAATCCTAAAAAGTATATAAGTGAATTTTCCCATTTTGAATGTTCACTGATAAAACAAGAGAGGAAATTACGTACTTGAGTGTGTGATGATGATTAGTACCAGGCTGTGGTATCCATTACATTAGTTGTATATGTGGGTGTATCAAATGACTGTAATATCGACGGTGAAGGAAAAGCACAAGTGTTTTGAGTTAAATTTGCACCTGAGTATGCAAAATAAGTTCTAAGTGAGAATAGATATGTGGAAGTAGGAACATTGACATGGAGAAGTTTTGAGGAGAAATGTGAATATAATATAATAAAGGGAAGAAAGCAAGGGGTAAAAAATCATATACTCGGGATGGAACAGTACAAAAAATGGTCTATGAATGATGATATTAGATGAAGAAATGAAAGAAAAAGTGGTAAGAGTAATGTTAGAGGATGAAGTATTGAATATAACGGGTGTTTCAATAAGGACGCTCGATGTTTAAATGTAAATAAAACAAGTTGTGTGTATGATATCCATTCAATTTTTATTTTATTTTAAAGAATGTTATATGGCAATTATTTATGGAATATTACATCGTTTAAATGTCCGCCACGGCTTTGCTTGGGGGCATGTATTCGGGAGGTCCAATTTTCTATGACTTTGTCGCATAAATCAGGTTGAATTTGATGGATGGCGTTGGTTATGTTGACTTTGAGGGCATCAATTGTTTGCGGTTTATTTGCATAGACCTGCGATTTAAGATAGCCCCAAAGAAAAAAGTAATTAAAAAAAGTATTAAATCGTACGATCTCGGTGGCCAGTTTATGTCACCATTGCGCGATATCACCATACCCTCAAATCGTTCACGCAGAATGTCCGTCGTTGCATGCGCTGTATGACACGTAGCACCGTCCTGTTGGAACCACATGTCCTCAGTATCCATATCATCCAGCTTAGGCCACAGGAAGTTGCTGATCATTGATCTGTAGCGCTCGCCGTTGACGGTTATGGCAATACCTGTTTCGTCTTGAAAGAAGTACGGACCGATGATTCCGCCAGACTAAAACCCACACCAAACAGTGGCTTTCTCGGGATGCATTTTGTTCTGGTGTATCTCGTGTGGATTGATATCGTCCCAAATCTGACAATTTTGTTTGTTAACATACTCATTCATCCAAAAATGGGCCTCGTCGCTTAACATACATTTTTTAGCGAAATTTGGGTCAACTTCCAACTGCCCCAGAGCCCAATCAGCGAATACACGGCGTTGTTTATGGTCGTTTACCTTAAGTTCCTGTGTTGGTTGGATTTTATATGGGTGCAGACCCAAGTCTCGACGCAAAATTCGCCAAGTTCAAGTCACAGAAAGACCAAGTTCTTGTGAACGACGAGAAATGGACTGCCTTGGGTTTTCTCGTACACTATCACACACAGCAGCAATGTTTTCAATGGACCTTGCATTTCGGTGACGTATGGGGGTTGGCTGATTTATTGAACCAGTTGACCCAAATTTGGCTACCAAACGTTGTATAGTCGACTGAGCAGGACGGTTGTGTCGAGGATAAAAATCACGTAATGCGCGAAACGTTTCTCTAACGGAGCACTGATTTTGATAATAAAATTTAATTATACGCACACATTGTTCAACACTGGTGATTTGTCATACAGTATTGAACAATTCACAATACATTAGACAGATAAGGCTTTAACGACATTCCCGATATAACTTATCAAAGTTCGAGCGTCCCTATTGAAAAACCCGTTAGTAAGTGCATATGCTCCACTAGTGGAATATGAGGAAAGCCAGAAAGAAGAGCTTTGGTAAGAGATGGATGAGGTAATGCAAGGAGTACAAGAAATTCAGGATATTGTAATTGGTAGGGATAGAATAGATTATAATAGAGGGTATAGGGTTAAGAAAAAAAAATGAGGCTGGAGAATGAGTACTGAACTACATTAACATATGAATTAGTAATCGTAAACATTTATTTTAAAAATAAAGAATATTATATAACCTATAAGAGTGAAGGGAACAAATCACAAATTCATTATGTGGAAAAGAGGAGGTTTAAAACAGTGTAAGAACTGCATTCCCAGGTAAGAATGTGGTAACACAACATAGGTTGATGGTTATGGAGATTTGGTCAAGGCTTAAAAAATGTTATCTAATTTTATTTTTTTATTAATTTTTTCATTTAATAATATTATAATTTTTTTTTATTTTTGTTATAACGCTACAGATTTTTAGTGTTATAACTGTATTAAATTTTTCTATTATCACGTTATAATAATAATATAAATATAATGTTTTCAAGCCCTGGATTTGGTGTAGAAAAAAAGCGGGTGCACAAAAAGAAAAATATAGATGTGGAATTGAGGATTAGGTGGTGGAAGCCAATAGGTGAGAATGAAAAAGTATTTACAAAAAATATGATTAAGACAGGGTTTTGGAAAGTAGAAGAGAATATATAAAAAAATATGGAAAAATGTAATAGAGGGTTACTAAGGACGTTGATGGCTAGAGTAGAGATAATATGCCAGAGAATATGCAAACATGGTGATCGGCAGAAATAGTGCATAAGATAATATCAAAGAAAAAAATACAGTTTAAGAAATGACAGAAAATCAGAGAGAGGGAGAATTGGGTAGAGTGAAAAAAGTATATCTAAAGGAACAAATAGTACAGCAAGTAAAGTTAAATGAGGGAAATATGATCGAGTTGTGTATGAGAGTTTAAAAACAAAAGGTCGGTAAGGGAAAAGAAAAAAATCCAGGGAGTTTAGAAATGTTTGATGTATAAAAGATGTTAACAAAGGACTATTTTATATTTTAAATTTAATATATTATTTATTAAATGAAAAATTTCTGAGATATTGGATGAATTGAAAGGAATTTGGGTTGGGTATATGTTGGATTTAATAAAGAAAGAGGAAATGTGGATTCAAAATAAGAAAGTAGTTGGATTTGATGGAGTTCTAGTAGGAGTATGGAAAATATTAAGAAGTTTAGGTAAAGGATGGACAAAGTTCTTTAACAAGGTACTAGTTGAAGGAAAAATTTCAGAAGTGTGGAGGAAGAGTTGTGTGGTACCAATATTTAAGGGTAAAGGAGATTTACAAAAATGTGGAAATTATAGAGGGTAAAACTTACGAGCTTCAGTAAGAAGATTTAGGAAAAGATAAGAGTGTATAATAAGACATTTGTGAGGAGAAATTAGTTTGGATTTATGCCTGGGAGGTCAACATGAAGCCAATATTTTGTGAAAGATAGATTGTAAAAAGTACAGTGAAAGGAAAAGGAAATTTTTATAGGTATGGTATTTATTGATCTAGAGGAGGCTTATGATAGGATTCTTAGAGAGATCTTGAAGTGGACATTATTGAAAAAAGAATTACCAAAGGTCTATAGAAGTGTAATTGAAGGCATATATGTATGATAAAAATGCCGAACCTAAATTTTTATATAAATTGGTTAGACAGAGAGCAAATGGTTTCATATCTTTGTTAATAATTTTGTGTTTCAATGTACCTATTACTTTTATATTAAAGTATTAATTTAAAATGTATATAATAGGTACCTATAATTACTAGGTAATTATAATTAAATAAATATAATATAAAGATTAAAAGTTAAAAGGCTAAAAATGTAAGTTAAAGTGATGAGGTAAAATATTTTATTAGGTACCTTTAACAACAACTTTTAACCTAAAATATCTAAATTTTAATACTTGTATAATCATTAATCAATACATACCAAATTATTCATATTTCCATTAACTTTTTCATGAGAACCCATGTACCTACCTATATTTTATTTATTTCCAGATTCACAAAATTGCTGGATTTGGTCCAGCTCTTCTACAAATAGTTCTTTCTTCAGACATTGAAATGTCTACAAGACAAGCAAGTAAGATAACTGTCAATATTCTATATACCTATTTGATGATTATTGTGATAGATGCATATTACAAATTTATAAATATTTTAAGGTGCTATTTATCTGAAAAATTTAATATACCAAAGTTGGGCAACTCGTGAAGAAGAACCAAATAAATTCTCAATTCATGAACAGGATCGATCCATGATTAGAGACACTATTTTAGATGTTATAGTTCAAATTCCTGAATTATTACGGTAAATAATGCTTCTTAATTGATTTTTTTATTATATCATAATATAAAATATATTTACTACTTTTATAGTGCACAGTTAACTGTTAGTTTGGTGACAATAATGAAATGCGATTTTCCGGGACGTTGGATCAATGTTATAGATAAGATAGATGTATATTTAAAAAGTGACAATTCATCTTATTGGGCAGCTGGTATTATTGGCTTTTCAACTATGGTCAAAGCCTTTGAATATCAAAAGGCAGATAAATCCCCAGTACATGGGGCTGTCAAAGTATTACTTCCTAGTATATACAATGTCTTGGGTCATTTAATCAGTAATTCAACAGCTGAATCTGTTGCGTTACAGAAAACTATAGTAAAAAGTTTCTTCAAACTTGTACAAGTAAGTATTATAAATTACCTATGTAATGTGATACAAATGATATATAAAAAAAAAATCAACTTTTGCTATGTAACTCCATCATAATGACATCATTCCAACATCAAATATGTATTAAAAAAGGACCCCAATGATTTTTAGTAGGTAGTAAAAACATGTCCACGAAAAAACAAATGAAATGTTAAAACATTTTTTAGTTATTATAAAATATATATTAATAATTTAGAAACATCGGCGTTTTGATAATAGTAATTACTAAAAACGTAAAAAATTTGTTTTTTTTTTACATTCATTATTGAACAACATAATTAAAGTATCTTGCACAATATCATACTTGGGTAACTACAAACTCAGCTAAGACTGTATCTACTATGATAAAATTATATGTTGTATATTAAATATAGTACTACAATTAGTAATAAATTAATATTTATGTTGTAACGTAAAAAATTGATACTCAGGCTCGTGTGTGGAATGAACTAAAAATATTTATGTATATGTTATATGACAAATACATTCACACTTTGCTATGAGGGTTATAAGATATAAGGAGATTTGTTTCTTGACTAAAATTAATTAATCTGGGGATGAGTCTTACATTTATGAACCCCATTCAGTAGGTAACTTGTCATTGTCAATGGAGTAAATTAATAGTTGAATTTTCTAGTGGCGGGAGTTATTGTACTCTCCTTATTCACTTAACAAATACAATAACAAAATTGAACTAAAATGGCTGAAACTCAAAATGCTTATATATTTATTATTATAATTATATATTATATATTATTATTGTTAAAATTGTTATATATTGGCATGGTATTCCTATGGAAGAGTTGAGTACATTGTAGATTTATTTTAAATTATCCCTTGTGTATATTAAACAGGCAATTCTCTTAATTTATGTTGTTTATCCAGTTTATTTTATATCAATAAATATATTACATTTTATTTTACAGTTCACATTAAGTCCTGATATTATGGAAAAAACGACTTTTACAAAATGGATGGAAATATTGAGCATAGTTTTATGTAATCCAGTACCAGAAGAAGCAAACCATTGTGATCCTAGCGAAAGAGATCAATTGCCTTGGTGGAAAGTTAAAAAATGGGCATTACATACTATGTATAGAATTTTTGAAAGGTAATTTATAAAATATAAATAAAATAAAATAACATATATTTTCTTAAATATTAATATTTCACTTTAGATATGGAAGTCCAGGATCTGTAACTCAAGAATATCAGACATTTGCTACATTTTATGTTAAAACCTTTACTGCAGGAACTATAGAGATTGTTTTAAGAATTTTGGACCAATATCGTAATAAAGTCTATGTCCCTCCTAGAGTTATGCAAATGGGTTTGAATTATTTAAATCAATGGTAATTTTATAAATTGTGAATTTTTCAAAAATAAATCCACATTACTTATTATTTTTAATAAAAAAATGGATTGTTAATTTCAGTATTAGTATTTCACATACATGGAAACTGATTAAACCACACATAGCCGCCATTATTCAGGATATAATATTTCCCCTTATGTGTCATTCAGAAGCAGATCAAGAATTATGGGAATCTGATCCACATGAATATATTTCTCAGAAATTTGGTACATTAAATAGTTTTAATCAATCATTTTATTTATTAAATAAACATTATCTTATAGATATTTTTGAGGATTTAATATCTCCTGTAATGGCTGCTCAAACAACATTACACTCATCTTGTAAAAAACGTAAAGACATTTTACCCAAAGCAGTTCAATTCATTGTCGGTGTTATAACTTCGAATGATGCTACACCATCTCAAAAAGATGGAGCTCTTCATATGGTAAACACTAAACATATATATATTTTTTTTTTTCAAACATTTTTTATTTAATGTGATCATTATTGTTTCATAGCTTGGAGCTTTGGCTGATGTCATATTTAAAAAAGATATGTATAAGGACCAAGTGGGTAATATGTTATATCAACACGTGTTTCCAGTTTTTCAAAGTCCACATGGTCATTTAAGAGCAAGAGTATGTATTTTAATTTTCTTAACTCTTGATCTTTATAGTAGGGTCACTATATTTTATAATGCTAATATGAGAAAAAATGATTTAAATGCACTTAAATAACTTGTAGCTGTTGAATTATAAAAGTTAAGTGTTTTATCCTAACCCACAAAAAACATTTACATATTTTGAGAACCGTGTTATTTTAAAAATTATAGTAATAACAAATTTTTATAATAACTTCAGAATTTAGTTACAATTTAGTAGTGCCTATATATTTTTTTAAAATCAATTTCTTATTATTGTCATATTTCAATTTAAATCATGAGCAATATGTACATTTTGTTACGAAACTAATTGTTACTACTTATACCTTGTTTAGTGAAAGACTAAGATTGCCCAGAAACTAATGCTTGTTTTACCCAACTGCAACATCAGCTATGCCATCACCTATAACACAATTTTATGTTATTTTGTAGTAATTACGGTGTGTATAATATAATATTGATAAACAACAAATGATATTTCGTTTTTGACAGTGTGCGTCTCTATCATTTTTTGTTTTGTAGTCTGTACTCTGTTTGATCACCTTATATTATATATTCTGCTTCTTTATAGTGTTATTTGAATGCACTCTGTAATTATGCTATTAAGTGGGAATGGCCACCAATGATGACGGAGTGACCTAAATTTTTGTCATTTGTATGTGCGAAACACTCATAGTCTCGGCACACAAAATTAATTCCAAAAATAATAGAGAATATTAAAATTATGAAGAAAATAAATTTGATTACATATTTTAAAATTTTAATGAATAAAGTAATGTTTTATTTTTATTTAGGCTTGTTGGTTTATACAACATTTATGCGATATAAAAATCAATAATGATGGAATTTGGAAAGATTTAACAACACTTTGTTGTAATGCCTTATTAACCGACAAAGAACTTCCTGTTAAAGTTCAAGCTGGGTTAGCCATCCAAGCATTATTAATTGCTGAAAGTGGAGTTGAACCTCTTTTGGAGCCTCAAGTATGGTATAAATTTTAACTTATAATCTAGTATTTAACATGATATTTCTATTTGCAGGTAAAAGAAATTGTGTTGGAACTCTTGAACGTACTAAAAGAAACAGAAAATGATGATATTACTAGTGTTGTACAAAAAGTTATTGCAGTTTATTATGACAAACTTGCTCCTATTATGTATGACATCTGTCAAAATTTGGTTTGTATTTTATTTCTTTTTTAAGATTTTAAAAGATAGATATGTGGGCAAACTCAGAATTTAACATTGAGTATGTAATTAATTACTACAAATAATTAATATTGCTATACTTATATTTACCTCAATATATATTATTTTTAATTGTCAAATACGGCAGAGAATTATGACTTTTTTCAAAAATCAATAAATCCGTTTTTCCATTTTTCCCAACGATCATTTACATAATGCCATTTTGTTATTATATATAAAAAAAAAAAAACATGAGAAATTTGACAATAGAGTAAAAATTAACGTCATCCAAGTGGTATCTTTTTAAGTACTCTCGTAAAAGAGTTGAAAATTTGTTTATACATTTGTCTAACATTTCGGCTAAAATTGCTTAAATTTCCCAGGTAATTGCTACCTTAAGGTCCTATAGAGTGTAAAAGTTTAATAGAAACATTTGCTTTATGCTATTCTCATATTGAATAATCGCAGAACTAAACATGTGGGAATTGTAGGAGCCACTATTTCCTCATGCAGAAAAAGTGAGGCGTCCTTGAAAATGGCTTTTTTATTTCTGAACTTGTAAGATATAAATAAACCTTAATACAATTTATTTTTAACAAGATGGGGTTACTTGCTATACTTCATTGTTCATAGACTTTAAAATTTTTTGTTTTTTAAATATTTTAAAGCGTCATTTCAATGTGTGGAAATGATAAATGCCCCCATTCCCACTGATCCGTCTTCTAGCAATCACTTCTAATAGGAATACCTGGTGTATGGATAACTTTTCAATTCATTTATGGAAGTATTTTCAAAAAAACAGATACCACTTAAATTATTTTATTATTCACCCTAAAGTTAAATTTCTTATATAATAACATAATGGCATCATGATATACATTATTTTTGGGAAACATTTAACCAATATATTGTTTAAAATGAATGAATGAAAACTAATTAATCTGAGTTAATATAAATTAAAATATTTAATATAGGTTAATACTTTCCTTCAAGTTCTTCAATCGGACGAAATGAATGATAAAAAAGAGATTACTGGTATGAGCATTTTAAGTTGTATAGAAACTATACTAAGTGTAAATGATGAGCAGCCTCAAACCTTAGCAGCCCTTGAACCAATTGTTTTGGAAGTTATAGTACAAATATTTACTACACCTGAATCTGGTAATGTGATAAATTAAAAAATAGTATATTTTTATAATATTATTTATTTTGTAGAATACTATGAAGAAGCCTTGAATTTAATTTGTGATTTAACCAACACACAATTGTCACCAAACATGTGGAAAGTTTTGGAATTAATTTATAGAGTAAGTTATTCAAATATAGTAACAAGTATTTTTCTGAAAGTATACAATTGTATATTATTTATTGTGTAGATTTTTCAAAACGATGGGCTGGATTATTTTGTTGATATGATGCCATGTCTTCATAACTATGTTACTGTCGGAATGGAGACATTAGTTACTAATGAAAATTACATGTTAATTATATTTAACATGTGTAAAGTTGTAAGTTTATTTATTTTTATTTAGAATATACAGATGTGGTATATAATTGACTCCCACATTTTCCCATATTGTTCAAATGATAGCATTGACAAGGAACGCATATATGGAGTCGTTCTCGATTATTTTCCATGCCATAGAATATATTGTGTGGAATTTCAGCTATTTCTTCATAGTTGACCTTGAGGGTCAACAAAGATCTTCAAAGGTTTGAGAACAATGTTTAAAAACTTCATTATGCAAGAAATGTTTTATAGTCTTCTTACGAGATGATGCTGCATGGCCTACTCGCTCTCCTGATTTGAGTTCCTGTGATATTTTCTTATAGAGGGTACCTCAAAGCTGAAGTTTTTAAACATCGTCCTTGAACCCTTAAAAAACACAAGGAGGCCATCCGTGAAGAAATCACTGGAATTCCATACAATATGCTGGCCAGAGTAATAGAAAACTTTCTAGAATACACTTATAAAGTGCTTGTATTTAATTATATAATTTTAAATTTTTATAACTAAAAAGATCTTTGTATAATATACTTTCTATAAAAAAAAATTTCATGTCATATACAGTTTTTTTTAATTCACCTCTGAAATATGGGTGTCCATATGCCACACCTTATATTATGTGTTATGGGTATTATTATCTATCTATCTTCAGTATCTTAACAGTATGTTATTAAAAACAGTTAAATTATAAAGAGATACCAAAATAATGCTATTATTTTATTATTAATTTAATAATAAAAAAAATTAGAATTATTTATGCTAATAGATAATATTATATTAATATAACCGGCAACCGCTAATCGCTATGGTTTGGGAATCCCTGGTGAATTAAATTTCAAAATTGAATATCTCGTGAATATGATTTTTTTTTTTAATTTTCAACTTCAACACATCGTTATGGAACATCCAAAAAATTTATAAGTGCAAAAAATCTTTGTAAAAGAAATATTACATTTTTGCAGTCCTACAAGGTTACATGGAAAATATAATACAGATATGAAAAAGTTAAGAGTACTGAATGGCAATTTTTAGTACAGATCCGTTTTAAAACCCCTATTGAAATATTCAAGCATATTTTTTTGTTTGGTTTTATAGTTTTGATTTATATATTCTTTTTTATGTCTGTGTGGCTGTAAAAAATGTATAAATATTTTTTTTTAGGTTTTGACTCTAGAATCTGGGGAAGAAGCTGAATGTCATGCAGCAAAACTTTTAGAGGTTATAGTTTTACAATGTAAAGGCCGAATTGATCAAGTAATCATATAAAAGTTAATTATTTTTAATTAATTAATTAATTATTTTAATTACTTTTAATATTTTTAGTGCATACCATCTATTGTTGAAGTAGCATTGCAAAGACTGGTTAGAGAAATTAAATCATCTGAATTACGTGCAATGTGCCTTCAGGTGATTGTAGCTGCTATTTATTACAATCCACATTTATTATTTGAAACACTAGATAAATTGCAATTGACAATGTCGACAAGTGAATCTATTTCTGTTCATTTTATACGACAATGGTTACAGGATACAGATTGCTTTTTTGGGTTAGTAAATACTCTATTGTATCAAGTTTATACATAGAATTATGTGACATTGGTAAAGTATATGACCTGCCATCTAACTGAGTTTAAAAGTGATCTACCTGTCTTTGTACTTAAGGTTTAGTAAAATACCTACATTTTGTCAGTTATTTTTTAATATTATGTTTATAATTATTAAAAACTAATATTACATGGTTTTTTGTTAATCATAATGTCTGTCAAATTAGTAGATACATATATAATGATAAATAGGTGAATAAAAAAGAAAATTGCAAAAAAATATCTTAGGTTTTTTGAGTTGAATTGATTATTTAAGAACCAAATCCAAAACAAAAAAAAAAGTTAATTTCAAATTATTATTTCTTGAAGAAATCTGGCAAATTCTGGTGTTAAATAAATGTATTTTGCTGTTTTCTGCACTATACATTATATTTATCTTTGAAAGGCATGAAAATTAAGTCTTTGGTATTTACATTGAATTTATCAATAATGCACACTCATATTCACTAAAATATTGGTTTCATTTAATAATGACCAAATAACAATACAAAAAAAAATATTTTAAATTTATAACTTATTAATATAAATTATTAAATTTAATCAAGTACACTTTGTATAAACTTTTGAGTATATACAACCAAACCCATAATAGTGACATTTTTTTATATTAAGAAGACTTGAAGAAATTATATATATTAATATAAAATATAATAGATACTTTTAATTTATATTCCCCCCCCCCCAAAAAAAAAAAAAAAATTACACTCGGTCAGGGTTGTTTCATTTATTATTGAATGCAATGATTTATCATTGCTTACAAATTTAATTTATTTACCACCACCACCAGTATCCTAACCAACGTGCTAAATACTTCTACCTCCTTCAGACCGGACTTTTAAAAAATGTTTTTTCCTCTATAACTTAGATTTTTTTTTGGAATACTCCAATTTTTGGTATTCATTTTAGAACACTGTACAAAATATTTATCAAATTTGCCAAAAACATTAAATTTCTTTTGAAAATAATGGATTTACGAAAAATATTTTTATGGACAGTATTGTGTTCTGCAATAAATTATTATTACATATATATTATAATATTACAAATTATATATTTGTATGCTATATAGACAGTATACAAGTACATGCATAGTATTTTCCACATTTATAATAATAAAATATTTTATATATTTATATATACAGGTAGGTCACTACTTGGTTACTGTACTCTATTCAAAATAAGATCAGTAGATGACAGCCAACTTGTGCTTACGGATGTGGCTTTGTTCCGTGCTTTCGACTCGTGCGCTACCTTTTACGGGAGCTCCATATCATTATAGTATTGGCAACTACAGTAAACACATAATTTAAAATGCATTGTGCCTACTCGGTGACCGGTGCACGGTGTGATGTAATGCATTTTTTTATATGTCGTAGTCGGTACACCTGCCTGCGCCTTATATTAAATGGTCAACTTGGTGGGGGAACCGGTTGATGTCATATGGTCGAAGCCAATGAAAACACATTGCTGCCATCTACTGATCTTATTTAAATTAGAGTATACTCAATGGTGTGGTAGATCATATAATTAATTTACTAATGCTCCTATAGTTACTAATAGCTAGTAATATGTTACTAATGTTTTATTATTTCATTTATTAGAATTCATGATCGTAAACTATGTGTTTTGGGTTTGCTCACATTAATGGCTTTATCTCCAAATCGACCTATTGCTGTAAATGAGCATGCTGATCAAATTGTTCCATCAATGCTCATGCTATTTGATGGACTTAACCGTGCATACAGTAGTAAGAATAATATTTTATGATCTGTTATAACCAAGGGTTGAAACTGGTATAAATAAAAAATAAATAGAATATAAATCCCCAAATCAAAACTGAAAAAATGTATTTAAATAGTATGTGACGGTATATAGGTTTTATTTTATTATAATATAAAAATGAAAAACTATTGGCAATTTATAATGGTGGTTGACTATGTCTGCCTGCTAAAATTATACCACATCTATACTATGTAATCTAAATTATACAATGGTATGCCAAAAACTGCCTAGTGCCTACATCTATAAGCAACGCTGGGTAGGCCACAACCCTGCACTGTTAAGAACTGCCTACTTAAAACCATCATCTAGTGAAATGTGCGATATTATATTGCATTTTGTTTTTGCAAAAATGGGCCGAAAGAAGATACCCTCTTTGTTCATTATTTTTTCTTACAATATCTAAAGAGTATCTAAGAATTTTGATTCTTAAGATCTACTTACAAAATTGAAAATTATCTTAAGGCGGCTCTCTGCGGGCGTGTTTTAAGGGGTTATTGTATAGGCAATTTTTGAACAATGTGAAAATGCCGTGTATATGTGTGCGTGTGTAAATTAATATTAGTGTGTGTAAGCCCCGCTACCCACACAACCTTTCACGTATTCCGCCTTCTACTGTACTATGCACCACCCGAGTGTGACTGAATTATTATATAGAATACAGATAACGAAAGTTGTTTATTCATTATTGAATATGGACTATTAATAATTTCAGTATATTATAAAATAATATTATTATGCACTACTACTGTTACTACACACCAAAGCAGTGAATATGTTTTTTTTTTCGCTCTCCTCTTGGCTACTTCACTGCGACCTCACTGATTTGGTGTATGCCTGGCCATATTTTACGGACTTACACGTGACCACGTGGTCATGGACTTCTAATTTTTCACAACCTACTCATATAAAATATATTCGCATTTTGCACAGATATTTACAATAATAATTATTAATTATTATAATAATACAGAATATAAAATATTTGTCATTCATATAATAATAATTAGTATTATTTTACCTCTATTTTTTGTATTATTTTTAATTATTAATTAATTAATTTATTATTATTTTTTAGTCACAAATATTTATGTATACTTGGTAATTTGTACACAAAAGGAACATAAATAAATATAAATATAAAAATAAATATATACAACTTATAATTTAGAATTCTACATAGAACTAGTAACTCGGAACAAAGATCATATAAAACAAAATGTTACACTACACTAATAAAATATTTACACTGGCATTATAATCCGCAATGGGGTGAACTGGTACCTACTTTTGTCAATAAAACGTATTTAATAAATACTATTTATAGTCATTCGCATAAATAGCGATAACAAAAATAATTACCGTGGTCGACGGCAACGGGCCGGCTAAACATATTACGCACGCGCATGCACAAGTAATTTATTCATTAGATCAAAATATTCAATACAAATTTATGACTGAGAAATAGCTATACGTCTGACAAAAATTTAAGTACTTCCAGTGGTTCGATTTTAAAAATGTAAAGACCATTGAATGTAGAAACAAGTTTACTTTGCATCGGTCGGAGCACTTTTTCAATTTTATCCAAATTCTTGATGAGAAT
>JAIPRL010000022.1:109335-122599 GCA_025469235.1 Pemphigus obesinymphae
AAATATGCTCCGACCGATGCAAAGTAAACTTGTTCATCAATTCAAACATCTTTACATTTTTTAAATCGAACGAATATAAGTACCTTAAAATTTGTCAGTCGCTTAGGTCGTTTTGATGAAAAATTGAAGGAGCAGAGAGTCGCCTTAAGTCTATTGATAAACAGCATAAATTTGAAAATATAAAAAACTAAACGTAAAACATTAAAAAAATTACTATTTATTTATAGTTATTTTTTAATATAGACAAAATAAAAATAAATTTGCCAATTAAAAAAAAAAATTAATACCTGAGCCAATATTTAAAAAAATACAAATGTCAATTATCTATTTAAAACCGAAACCAAAAAAATTCAAATACTTGTTGTAAAACTAAAATAGTTCAAACATCTGTTTTAAACTGATACCCAAAACCAAAAAAAAATTAAACCCCCAAGTTATAAATTATATGTTCAATTATATAAATAGATTGTATAAACCTTCCTAAATTTAGCTAAAGATGCTGTAGAAGATGAAGACTCAAGTGAAGAAGAAGAAGATGATACAGATACTGAAAATGGTAAGTTGTATATTCAGTTAGTTTTTATTAAAGTTAAATTTTATTTTTAATTTGAATAGAATTAGCTACTGATGAAGATGAAATTGATGAAAATATATCGTTCGGAAGTAATAAAAGAAAACCTTTATTGATGGCAACTGTATGTTAATTCTACTGTATAATTATAAAATATAATTTAAATAATATATTCCTATACTTGCAGGATACTGATAATACGGAAGATGATAGTGATAGTGATGATGATGATTATGAACCACCTGAAGAAACAATGCTTGAAGTATACACAACACCATTGGACACAGATGATAATAATGCTGATGAATCGCTTGATGTGTATATTTTGTTTAAAACTGTATTGTTGAGCATACAACAAAATGATCCTGCTTGGTACATAGCACTCACTAATCATTTAAATAGTGAACAACAAAAATCAATTAATGAAATAATGGTCCTAGCTGAACAACGACGTATTGAAGTTGAAAATAAAAAGAAAGAAAAACTAGCAGGTATTGTCTAATATTTTTATTAATTTTCCTGTGGGTACTCCTTATATTTTACAACAAATACTTGCAATTAGTTCCCTCACTAAATATGTCAGCATCCAGTGCAATGATATATTCTTTTTAAATACGAGTCCGTGCCACTGGATATGACTGGATATAAAATTGCTATTGATTGAATACGTCAAACGTATCGAATCACATTGTTTATTTCCATTAAATAATAATTATATTTTAGTACAAAGTGAAAAACAATAATAATGGTTATATGCAATATTATCAGGTTTGACATCATGAGTATACCAAATTCATAATAATAACGTAAATGTTAAGATTGCGTTGATAATGTCTTATTTATATTGATTACAAAAATTCACTTGATTAAAATTAGAACTTTAGAAAAAATGCATGTAACACAAATCCAGTAGTATAAAAATTAGTAGTTCACAGATAAACAATAAATGTATTTAGTGTGAGATCGAAGTCTGTTGCGTTGAATGCATAATTTTGACTTGATCATTGTATGTTGGGAATGTCGTTCGTCTGTGAGTTGGAAGGCCTTTAGTCAAGTGTCATAGAATTTTAATATATTCATAATGTAGGTTTTTATTTATTTTTTCTTTGATTTTATTATATTATTAATAGTGGAATAATAACTGAAAATAATGCAATAAATATTATATTAAGATATGATTCTTGCATTTGCCGCAAAATTATACTACGTAAAACAAAAATTGTAGCTTTTACATTAAAGTGACTATAATATGTTTATATAATTTTTTTTAATTTTTATGTTTGACAGAAAATTATTACGATGACCTTTTTTTCTGTTTATTTACTGTTTTCAAAGCAATTTAAAAAAATGTTAACAAATTGTTAAGATTGACTTTTTAATTTTCAAAATATTGTCACCCTAGTCTACATTAAGAAAGAGAATACATATTTTATTTTGTGAAAAGGTACATTGTTAATTTTTTTTTTATTGGTTTTATTGGCTTAAATGATATCCAAAATGTCCAAACTAGTGAAATCAGCTGATTTGCGGATAATTCGAAAACAAGTTTCGAATGCTTTTTAAATTTTAAAACATAATTTTTGAGTTCATTTGGAAGGCCGATTTAATATTTAAAGTAAAACAATGAATTAGAAAATTAAAACTTTTAAATGCTTTTTTCAAAGCTGGCGACCATCTAGCGTCTTCAATTTTTAACCAATCAATTCCGATTCAGCAATTTGAATGGTTGCTTTATAATATTTTTATTGATTTTAACAATTAATTAAAAATGTTACTGATTTGTTTATATAAAAAAAAATTCTTTAAAATTAATGAACCCCAAATTATCTGCCAGAATGTACCCCGAACAGTAGCGAGATCTTTTTTTTAGGACAATTATTGATTTTTTTTTTTTACTTTAAATGGTAAAACTTATGAACAATTATTATAATACATTATTTTAAGACCAGATTTTTTTAAATACTGTCCAGCCTGGCTTATTCAAAAGCGTTGTTGGGAATGTTAGATGCGCACTTGATCAATTTTTACTGAATATTTGTGTGTGATTGATTAAATATAATTTGAACATGGACATCAGGTTTAATAACTAATAAATATGTAGTTTTTTACACCAACATATAATAATTTACTAATATTTCATTAAATAGTTTTATTTAATAATATTAAATGTTTTATAATACCAGAGGTACTTATGGAAAGTTTGTGGTTAACTTGAATACTATCATTGTTTAAAATCAATGATACTATTTTTGACTTAGTTTATAAACAAAATCACAATTATTTATTATGTTAATTATTGTATAATGTTCGTGAAGTTTGCAGTGCAAAGTCAACCGTTTTAAATGAGATCATTCCAACAAATTTATTGGTCGTTAGAAATGTTAAATAAATTTTTACACTTTATAGATTGATGTAGTTCAAAACACTTATTTACCAAGTGCTGGCTCAAAAAATGTAACAGATGAAAAAGGTCATGAACTTTTTTCTGTGCTAACTACTATAGTTTTCCAACATCCTTGAAAATGTAAATAAGTTAAAAAAAAGTTATCAACTTTTTACTGTGACAACTGGACTTTTACCGACTCATTTCCTGGGCGAGGAATTTTCTTGACCCCCTAACTAAACCCACCTCACCGGCCCTTAATACACCACATCCAACTGTATAAAAATATTATAATAATATATTTCAATTACATATTTTATTAATTTCATTTTTGGGTTACAGGTGGGTGTACTTATTGTTAATTATATTTTTAATAATATTACAAAATTTTAAATTATAATTTACAATTAATTATTGTAGTCTAGCTTTAAAATCAATGTTTACGTTGGGAGTTTTTGATCAAACTATTTAATTTATTATTCTAAAAATCTTGTTTTATTAATTTACTTAACATTACCTTTCATTGATATTTTTTTGACAATACTGACTCGGAACCTCTTCCTCTTCCCTTCGCTGGATAAGTTCATATTTATAGATACCTAATATAATATCTATATGAGTATTATTACAACTCGCAAATATAATAAGTATGAAGTTTTAATCAAAGTGCAACTCTCACTTTAAAGTTTGTATTTATAAAATTGGAAACTGTACTCTGTACATCGCGACTGACAGCCGTCAAAGCTCATGAACCGATTTTTCCCTTATTATGCGATGAAATTGACAATCGACTTCGAACGAATGATCCAAAAACTTCATTAAATGACTTTATTTTATTGGATACACAGTTTTGGGCATATATACAGACTTATAATAATTTTAACTGATAGTTCGTCCATAGCGGATGAAATATATAATATAGTATACCAGAAATATCAAAAAAAAAAAAAATATCTAAATCACAAATGAGTAATATACTATACCTAATAAATAATAATACTGTAATAGCAAGTGGTGTATACTTGACAGCAGTTGGGAGGGTATAATAAAGACACGGGAATGTTCAACAATTGGAACATTTTGTATAACAATAATGATGTTGCTCGTCATTGACAACGACGACCAATTCAAAGGGGGTTAACCTTACCACAATTAGTCTGCTGAGATCAAGTATAGATGGTTTTATTTTTTTGCATACCTAATGTAATTTTGCTTTATTGTCGGGCAGCAAAAAGACGAGATGTATGTTATGATATAAGATAGCTTATGTTGGTTTAATATTATCTTAATAAAAATTTAGTTGATTAAGGCTAATGAGATAATTAGACATTCTTTACAAGTTTACAGTTTTAGATTACTGGCCCAAAAATGAAATAGCCTCACACTCCTCCAGGACAGCTAGCCAGCCTATACTTTTAGATTCTGTATCTATCTTTGTCATATAGAAAATATTCCATTTACTACATTTTTGCACCAAAATTGTAGAATTTATTTTTCCAACTATGTGTACTATTATTTTCTTGTTATATAATAAAGTTATTTTTTGTTTCAGGTTTTAAATTTGACCAAGCAACACTTCCGACCACGTTTAGTTTTAGTAACAGCAATAACTCTCCTTTTGCTTTTGGCCGGTAACCTGACAATTATATTTTTGACAAATAATTTTTGCTTTTATCATCTAAACCAATTAAACAACATGTTATCATAATTTTAAACAAAAATGTGTTGAAATAATATATTATTACCAAATTATACCTAAAATGGTTAAAATAAAGTAATAACCACAACATTGTTATATTAGTGTAAAGTTATTACTATTTACTAGTATTATTTTTATCAATTAAAAAGAAAATTTAAAAATTCAGAGACAAAAATGAATATTACAATATAAGAATTACATTATTTATTCCATTCGAAATATGTACGAAAAAGATCAATCCCTAATAGCATATATGTAATTGCCACGCTGTCCAAATAGGATCACATCTTTTACTGTTATTTTAAGCACTTCTCAAAGTATGTATTGCCGATAAGTCCACCTCGCATAGCTTTTTGTACATTCATATCGAATAACCTTTTATTGTTTTGCAAAACATCTGCTGCTTCTTTATTCAGTGGATCTTCTGGATTAGGTTCCTGTTAACATTATTTATATTTGTTTACTATATTCAAAAAATATATTTTTTTTTCAAAAGATAGTTACCAGGAATAAATACTGCAAGCCATAAATTACACTATTTATAGTCAATACTGGCTTCCAATCCTCGCGTAGAATGTTGAGACATACATTGCCATCGAGATCTATATTTGGATGATAGACTGTAGTTTCACACTTTACTTTTGGTGGTTCATGTGGATAGTTGACTCCAACTTTAAAACTAAAATTGAATTTTCCTCCTTTGTATGATCCCTAAGAAAATGTATATTTTAATAAAAGTAATTAGCTATATATATATCAATTAACAAATAAAATGTTCCCTCACTTCATCAGGACAAATGGTCAATTTGAAATTTAGTAAATCATCTGGATCAGGAAATTCAGTAGTACATGTTTTCGGTAATGTAAGTTCATTTAAATCTAAATAAAAATAAAATTTAATAAATTATCCAAATTAGGAAATCTAGTACTACATGTTTTCAGTAAAATTGAAATCTAAACAAAAAGACTTTTACACGACCAAATGATGATTACAATAACAACTATTGAATAGTTTTAATAGTTTCTTACATAGATACTACTAAACAGTTCAACAATGATTAAATAATAGTGTATAAGTAGGTATCTATATAATAATACAAATGTATTTTATCTGACATTAATGCTTAAGATACCACTATAACCATATTTGCGGTTTCCATTCATCTAAATGGGAAATATATACTACTTAAACTGAGAATTGTGACATTTAGATCAAATATAGAATTGAAACACTACATAAAATTTAAACAGCATATTTTTGAGGGTAAAATATTTTGTTTTGTAAAAATATTGTCTCAAAAAATTTATATAACAATGTTTTTTTGTTAAAATTTAATTATAAAAAGGCTCAGAGGTGTCCTCAAAAATATTCTTTTTCATTTTGGTAATAAATATTTTTAATTTTAAATTTAACCTAAATACTAGAATTCTTATTTTAAATAGCATAATATTTGTTAATTTTTTTATTATTAGATAAACCAAGATAGTAAATGCAAATATAAAACAAAGATGCCACACCAAAAACTTTTAATGGTAAAAACGTGTTAACACAAAATTGTTAAAACCGGTTCTTACCACAATTTAAGAGTTAATAGACAATATTTTGGAATGGACCGGGTTTGGGTTTTTTCGTTTACAAATAAATTAGAAAAAAGCAACACATAGGCTATAGTGCAATTTTTTCACATTCAAATGCAGTAAGTTCCAAAAGGAAATATTAAATTTTTTCTTTTATATTTTCTTTAATATTAAATTCTTCCATTTACTATTTAACAAAAAAAATGCTACTACTTTTGGTTTTTATTATGTTTTCCAAAAAATACAAATGTGTGATTTTGGAATTAAATTAATTTTATACATTTTTTACTACATACCATTTATTAATCATAAACATTTCATACTTCATATACGTGTTATTATGCATAGATACATAATACATAGTTGCAATTTGAAATCTTAAAAACTTAGAAGTTTCACAAAATATAAAAAGTTAATAATAACCTTTCAAAAGTATTTAAATATGAATAGATATACATATATAATACAATTTGATAACTAGTATGATGAAGAAACATTTCCCCATTGACCACGTTCAACCAATTTTTAGGGACTGGACCAGGTATATTTTATATAAAGAAAACCTGCAAATTATTTTTAAAATATACCAATTATACGAAATTGTATGTAATGATATATTTAGACACACATGCTGTAGTAATTTCAACTTTATTATCAACTATAGAGTATGGTTGTTATAGTCGCGTGATATGTACTATTGTACTATGTATAATCAATTATTAGAGATAATAATTATTGGTAAATTGGGTTTTTTCACTATTCACCTCTTCCACTATTGCATAATCCTAGCTATGCCACTGCCTGCTGCACGTATCTTATTGCATATTAATTTAAAACATCTTCAAAGGGTTCATTTTTAATATATAATATAGGTACAGTACTTTTCTACTCCTAATAGTAGGTACATTTTGAATATAAGTGCTTAATACTGAGGAAATATTCATCAGATTTTAAAAATGAACATGTATAAATTCTCATAAAAATATAATATTCTATAAATCAAAATTTGATTGAAAAATATTAACAAATAGGGGACGAGGGTAAAATTTTAAAATTGACAAAATATAGAATTGAGTAAACAAAATACTTACAAAATAAAAATGCATAATTTATACTTCTCCTAAAATATAGACCGCCATGATAAAAAAAATCCCTTGAAAATATTATATTTATTTATAGATACCTATTTAAATAATAATTTCAAGGTGATTTTTACATATTATGTAACAAATTATTTTTAGGTATATATAAAATGATGTTATAAAGTTATAACGAAACACAAACTTCATTCTCAGCAGCTGTTGACATATAATATTATAAAAACCCAAAATTTAATTGCACATTTGTTCATTAGTTTACTACAACAAATTTATATATTATTTTATATTATAATATTTATCATCTGTATCAGGGTTGTAACATATAATAAGGTGTAGTATAAAATGTGTTTTGTATACACCTACGTATAAAAAATAATATATAACCCTTATTTCTATGTTTTTATACATATATTATTAATGAAAGTAAATGTTGTTTTCCATTGTTATGAAAACACATGAGGTAATCCGAGTTTAAAAATATATGTAGGTAATAGCACGGTTGAAATTGGTACCTATTATTCATTTGTTATCGAGTATCGAACAATGCTCGGTGCTGGAGCAATGTTGACAATTGCTCGTCATAACTATATGATCAAAACACAAAAACATAGAAGGGGGAATTCTGTAAAAATGGGGCTGCCAGAACGATATGCATAATCGCTCAATATGCATGTGGATTGTGGACCACGGAACAATATGGAATAAGTTTGGTGTATTTACTGTGTTCGTGATGCGTGTACATTTTTATATTTCTTTATTATTTATTTTATTTATTATTTCATTATTGGTGTATATTATATTATTATAAATATAGTAGATAAAAATTCTGTATTATATTCACAGAAAATTTAAATAAAAAACGTATAAGTTTTATTATTTTGTAATTTTCGGTTTTTGTAGTATTTATATCTTTGTATTTTTATATGGTATTAATTATTAACCTTTTAAATTGGTACATAATTATTATTGTATTCTATGCTTTTCAAAAATGAATAGTTTTTAATCGCCCTCCCACTTTCTCAAGTCCATGAGCTGCCACTGTTATTTTGTATGTTACCTATAATAATATAGGACCTATATGATACTTAATTTAATTTACTTCATTTTTCTATTTTTATAATTTTTTTTATTTGGTAAGTACATACGCATTATTCTATATTTATATATAATAAGAAAAAAAATAAAATTGAATATTATAATTACCTACATATTTTATGCCAATTATATTTTCATTAACTTATAACAGAAATATTGATTTTAATTGTATTTAAAGTGAATATCGAACAAAATTATTATGCACGTTTTATACATGTATATTATCATCCCTCATCTAGGTATATACAGTACTCAAATTAGATGGGGTGCACAGGAGGACGGAGTTCCTCTACTATTTTAATATTTACTTCTTCCATTTTTCCAATTTGAGCACTGGGATATAACAATGTGTGGGAATTACTCAATACACACATTTTAGTCAAGGAGACATTTTAATATTTACCTTTTATTGTTTTATCTATTTTATTTATGAATTAAATTATATTTGTTTTACTAATTGAATTAGGTAAGTGTAAATTATACAAAACAAATTATTTGATTGTATAATAATAATAATAATAATAATAATGACCTACATTCATTTGATTCCTAATAATTAATATTCATTTTATAAATTATTGTTATACTTATTCAAATATTTAAAATTGTTTTCACAACATCTAACAATTTTTCATTCATATTTAAGTATATACAAATTTATTATTATTGTAAGCATAAATAAGCAACTTTATACCTCTATACCTACTATTTTATTAGGTACCTATAGGGTACTATGAGCGATACTAATGTTTGATTCCTCGATACCCAAGCTTAGCATCGAAATAATTCTGGTATAGATTTAGGTAAAGAAAAACCAAATCACAATAAGAAAAAACACTGGTTCAGTAATGAGTGTATGGAAGCAGTAAAAAAGCGCAATGAGACTCGCATACAAATGATACACAACCCATCACAAGAAAACCAAGAGAGATATAAACATCTTAAGGAGTTAGCAAACAAGATAATTAGAAGACAAAAAAGACTATATGAGAAGAAAGCACTCAAAGAACTTGAGGGAGAGAGGAACAACCCGAGGAAGTTCTTCAAACACTGCAAACGACTCAAACAAGGTTTTAAACCTCAAACACTTTTCTTAAAAAATTATCAGAATGATCTCCTTTCCGAACCGAGAGAAATCGTACAACATTTCAGAAAACATTTTGATACGCTACTCAATACGAGCCAAACAAATAACAGTAATAGAACCAAGTATGAAGAACTGACTTATCAAACGGTCGTACCAGAGTGCAGGGAGCCTGATTTTACAGAAATAGAGTATATTATCACAAACCTTAAAAATAATAAAGCTCCAGGAGAAGATGACATAAATTCCGAATTACTCAAAACAGCAGGAAAAGATATACTTATAGAAATACAATCCTTAATTCGAGAAATATGGCACAAGGACCAGATTCCAACGGATTGGAAAATTGGAATAATCTGTCCAATATTCAAAAAAGGAGACATTAGTATAGTAGGTATCAAACTACCGCGGTATTTCCTTGTTAGATACATCTTACAAAGTCCTATCGATAGCATTGCTAAGAAGATTAGAAATTTATGCGGAAGACATCTTAACAGAGTACCAAACTGGTTTCAGAAGAGGAAAATCTACAACGTATCATATATTCACAATAAAACAAGTAATGGAAAAATTCTACGAATATAATAAAGCCCTTCATATTCTTTTTGTAGACTTCAAACAAGCATATGACAGTATTGACTGTGAACAACTCTGGACAACACTAAGAAATTTCGGTATACCAAGGAAATTAGTGAGACTAGTTGAGATCTGTAACCAACAGACATACTGCAAAGTGCGTTTAATGGGGGAGACCTCCGAAGCGTTTGAATGCAAAACCGGCTTAAGACAGGGAGACGCACTATCTCCGGTACTATTCAATCTTGCCTTGGAACAAGTGATAAGGGACACAGATGAAAAACGAGAAATGGAATTGGTTGGGGCGAATACTCTTCTAGCATATGCAGATGACTTTAGGAGCATCTATAAATGAAATAGACTAGTGCAGAAAAATTATTTAAAGCAAATCAAAACATGGGTTTAATAGTTAACGAAGAAAAAACTAAATACATGGTTATGTCAAGACAAGTAACCCCGAAAAACAATCTCAAGGTATACGGATACTCGTTCGAACAAGTAAGAGTTTAAATACCTAGGGGTGAACATTAATGAGAAAAATAACATGCATGATGAGATAAAGAACAGACTTATGATGGCTAACAAAAGCTAATACGCAATGAAAGAGATGTTACGACGAACAAAGGAAAGTTTATACATAACATATCTGTGACCAATAACGACATATGCATGCGAGACGTGGGCCAGCACAAAGGGTGATGAGGAAAAACTAGCCATCTTCGTAAGGAGAATTTATGGTCCCGTGTTTAATGTAGACTTAGGAGTTTTCGAAAGAAGGAAAAATGAAGATTTACAAAGACTTTATAATAAACCGAACATTTGCAAATTTCTTAGTCACAAAAGACTAGAATATGCTGGACACGTATGGCGTGCAGAAGGATGTCTGATAAGAAAAGTGCTCGATGGAAATTTGAATGGAAAAAGATCCATAGGAAGACCACGCCAAAGATGGTTCGATACCGTGAAGAGAGACTTGACGCGAGTGGACCCTACGTGAACATCAATTAGCAGTAGATAGGACGCAATGGAGAGGAATTGTAGAAGCGGCATTAGACCTAAATGGTCTGTTCCAAACCTAAGAAGAAGAAGAAGAAGTTTGTGGTGACGATGGAATGCGTATTTGGAACGGTATATTTTATGATATTATTGTGCTCCAGTCGTTTGTCCTATTATATTAATTTCTTTTAGCGTCCTAATATTTGATTTTTTTCGAATGCCAAGTGGTCCCTTTGCTCAACTGTATCTTTGTACACCATCGTTTATTGACTTATTTGTGATACAAAAATACATATATTTCTTTAAACAATCTTCGGGATTTTACAAATATTAAAACTGTGTATGTAAATCATTGTAACAAATTGATATATATATTTATTTTGTAAAAAGTTTGTGATATGTGTGTGCACAATATCATACCAGAACTAATTTATAAATTATAATTATTATTTACTACACTTAAATGATTTATAATTAATACTATGACTGGGAAACTTATATTTTATTAATTTTTGTATTTAAAGATAATTTCAAACTACTTTATGGAAGTATTTTTAATATTTTTAATATGTTATCAATTTTGTTTTCTTACAGTGTATTATATCTTAGTAATGGAGTCTTGGGTATTTTAACTGAATGTTTTTAATAGAAATTATCATGGTGTGTAAATAAATACTGAATGGCCTACTAACAAGTAGCTGCATTATTTTATTTTTATGAGAAGTTAATATCTGTGTTGAGATATATTTAAAAACACTAGTTTACATTAACTTGAATTACTAATAAATAAGTTATTATATATTAGTATATATTAGTGATACAATTACTAACAAAATAATTTACAGGGATGTATTCTTAAAGGTAAGATATAGTTCTAACACTTCAACAAGGATAATTAAATACATACAACATTAAGTAGTGCTAATATTAATATTATACAAAATATTGAAATATATAAACTTAATTAACAATCTTAATTGCATCCACATTTAATGTTCAGACTAGTATAAGTAATTACTCATTTTTATAAAATATCTTCTTCTTCTCATTCGCCTTCTCTCCTAACTATTTGGGATCTGCCACCCTGGTCCTTCACTTCCACTTAACTCTATCTCCCACGTCTTCTTCACTTACTCCCACCTTCCTCATATCACTCGCTATCACATCCCCCATCTCTTTTTCGGTTATCCTCTCCCCCTCTTATCAACAACATTAATTTCCCTTACTAATCTTACTGCCTCAGTCCCTTCCCTCCTTAATACATGCCCGAGCTATCTTAATCTATTCTCTCTCATTTTGTCTACTATCGAAGCTACCCCTATACTACCTCTGATATACTCATTCTTTATTTTATCCTCCCTAGTAACTCCACTCATCCACCTTAACATTCTCATCTCAGCGACACTCATTCTCTGTTCTATTTTTCTATCTACTGCCCAACATTCTGTTCCATACATCATTGCAGGTCTCACCATTGCCTTATAAAATTTACATTTTAATCTAATAGGGATTTATTTATCACACAGAATATCTGACGCTTCTCTCCACTTCATCCATCTACACTTAATCCTGTGTTTCATATCCTATTCGAAACCCCCATCTTTCTGTACAACGGGCCCTAAATACTTGAACCTCTCCACTTCTCCCACTTAACTGTGTTTCTACCCTTTTCCTATTCCCTCTGTGTTTCCTTTCACCAATATCATACTCTATATATTCTGTTATACTTCTACTAATCCTTAGTCCTCTACTCTCCAGAGCTTCCCTCCACTCTTCAAGTCTCTCATTCACTTCCTCAGGACTTTATCCTATCAGTACTATATCATCTGCAAACATGCACCATGGTTTTCCCCTGTATATCCTTTGTTATCTCATCCAATACCAGGGAAAATAAGTAAGGACTCAAAGCTGAACCCTGATATATATATAATATATAATACATAATAATATATAATATATAATACAAATTTTCACAATTTGTAGACATTTTTCTGAAGAAGCTTTAAGACCTTGAGTTGAACACAAGTTATCATATGATTTATGTAATAGTAAAAAGAGCGATTTACCATTTAAATCATGGTCGATTTTTGTTAAATTTAATTCACAATTTATGCATTTAAATTGATCCAAACACTTTTTTGCCAAGTACCCAGCAAAGTAACCTATAGAACATTCTTCTAGT